>VNKF01009851.1:0-154542 GCA_008044355.1 Drosophila lacteicornis
CTTCTTTTTATTCCCTCACATCAAGAAGAAAATGCGTGGTCAACGATTTTCGTCGCCAGAAGATGCTGTTGAAGCATTCAAAAACCATGTTTTTGAGGTGTGTCAATCAGAGTGGAAAAAGTGCTTCGAAAATTGGTTTGAGCGCATGCAAAAGTGTGTAAATCTTGATGGAGAATATTTTGAAAAACAATAAAACTATTTTCCTTAATAAATATTCGTATTTTCATTATTAGGCCAGAAATATATGTAGCAGCCCACGTATAGGGGAAATCCCAAAAATATATTTTTTCCTGAATATAGCCTATATCATTCGCTACAAGCATGATTGCTTCGACTTCGACTGGAACTGGGACGCACTATCTCTACAACAAGGTGGTGGCAGCTGCTGGGGCATGGAAGTGAGGGCCGGCCATCCATCACCGCTCACCGCCATGTGTCTCAGCTTTCGCAAAAAAGATCGAAGTCACGTTAGACCAATTTTTTCGCATTCCGCATTTATTTATTCTCTCTCACTCCGGCCGGCCAGTTCAAGTTCCACATTCACAGTTTGTTTGTTTGCCGACGCCGCCGCCGCCGCCGCCTCAAGTTCAAGAGCAAACGATAACCTGTCCGCAGACGATTAAGTAACGCCAACAACAATGGCAGCAAACAAGTTTGTAAGGTGAGTTTACAAACGCACACCTGCCTTGGAGCCCAAACAGTCAAAGAGCCAGAGAAAAAGAAATAACGAAAACGGGGGAGCCAGAAAGAAACAATTTGCCTTTGCCGGGGCCAACAAACAGGCCAGCAAGTTGGCCAAAAAGCAAAGCAAACGGGGGGCCCAAAACAAACTGGACAAGCCGGCCGGCAGGCTTGTGATGATGGGTATAAAGGGAAAAGGAGGTGCCCGGGAAATTGGGGGGAAAATCTGGCAGTGGTTTTGGCTTAAAGGCTACAGCATCAAGCTTGCAGGATTCCCCAGCTTCTTGTTCATCCGTTTTTATATTTACTTTTTTTTTTCGCCCTGCATAATTGAGTCTGGAAACTCGGTTAAGCCAGTAATTTGTTGCAGAACAATTATGTGGAAAATCCATTCAGGTCTCCCTATATATATATTTTTTTTTGCACACGAAGTTCTGTGTGCACTCTTGTTCCATTTCCTCTTTTGTGAATTTTTTATGCAAGACGGTTTTTCTCTCTATTGATTTATTGTACAATTTATTGTTGGTGCTCAATGCAAGCGAGCTGCTGGGCTATCTTTATTGTATTTTCTGCTGGTTACAAGACACATTTATGGCCCGTCTGGCTCCGAATGACGCACCACCAAGATGGGAGACTTGCACGGAAAGAAATAGGATTAACCCTATTGGTTCCGGGGTCAGCTACAATACGGTTTTTCAGTCTCGTAAAATATATACCAAACCTTAAAACTATAATCTTCTCGTTGGAATTCGTAAGAGTCGTCATAACAAACAGGCTGTTTTCATTTTCAATTCTAGGAATATGGAGATCTTATTTCTACCATAAATTATTAAGCCTTTATTCTTATATAATTTTTTTTCCTGTGTGGGGCTTAGAACTGGGACCGGTTCAGATCGTTTCGGTTGGGTTTGGTTTGCTCGGTTCGACGAACAAAGACTCCAACATCGCCAGGGGGTCTAGACTGTATGCCCAATATGGTCATGGGCAGGACAGTTGGCCAACGCATATGTTGTTGTTCCATCATTGTCATCAGTCGTCGTCGATGACTTGACTTCCAGCCAGGAACCGAAAGCTGCTGAATCCGCCGACTTGCTGTCATTTGTGATTCAATTCATCCGTACAATTCTCCTTGTTTTGTTTGCCTTCATCCATCGCAGTGTCATTTAATTTTCATTTTCATTTCATTCACAAGCGCTGAAGAACGTCAATTGAAGAATTGCAAATAATTAGATGGCAATTAAAAATTCATTGTGCTCACGAGATGAGTTGGCGTTTGCATAGTCAGTCGGATATTGTGAGAAAAGCAGATGCTGTGCACACTGGGCATAAATAGGGGCTTAAGAGGAGAACAAATATTTATAATTTAAATTTGGATTTATCTTTTAGTATTTTGTGGGATAAATAAAAAGAGTATTATAGGGAAAAGCTGAGAAAAATAAATTAAATTAATAGAGAATTGTTTTTGTGAATAAAGCTTAAAAAAAATGTACTTAGTAAATTCCCAAGTACAAATTCATTTACAAGCTAGTATAAACCGATCATCAGCAAATTAGTACTTGTAAACTAGTCTGTTTTGGATAATAGTCAATCTTCGATTTATGTGAATTAATTCAGCTGAGAAATAAGAATAAACACTAAAGTTTAACTAGAAAATTAATGACTTGGTCAGTGATCTCACATAACAATGTCACGATTACAATTAAGCTAAAGCCTGACTCACGCGTTTTAAAGTCTCTCCTTATAAGGTAGAGCAATTTTTACGAATTTAAATAATTTATATTCCCAATGCTTGACATTATGCACACTCATTTTTTTACAGCAGCGAAATATTGCTTGCCCGGGTGTGTGTGTTTGTGTGTATGAATGTGAGTGCACTCAATTTAGTTTTAATTAGCAATGGGCATGAAATAATTGTACGAAGAGCTACAAGCTCGACGAGCATCTCGAGTGGACCAACCATTTGAGCCCCACCCGAAACCCTGCCCTCCGTCTCGTTTTTTTGTTCACTCATTGCATACTTTTGGCATAATTATTTGCCATAATGAAAATATATATTTTATAATTGCCCCGGTGCCCGTCGACAGAGGAAAATAGCAAAAGTGGCCTGCTTGAGGTCAACTATTTTTTTTTGTTCGCCTCCAATTGAAGCGAAAAGCAGCTGGAAAAAACCGGGGTTTTTAAGCCCTCCATGATGATGATGAATGTCGGATTTTAACATAAATGTTGAGAGTTGTTGTCGGCTTATGCTTATGTGTGTTTGCTGATCCTTCAAAGTGTGGCAATTATGCGAGCCTTACTTTTATCATATCATCCACTTATGTAACCGTGCAAAAATTACTTTTTACTGACGGCAATAATTTTGCAAAAGCACTTCCACAGCCGTAATTGCAACAACAGCAACAACAACAATCTGCCGCCATATAATCTCTTTATATATGGTCCAGCACACGATGCTCGCTGGCCAGTTTTCTGTGGCATCGTTAGAATATTGAAAATGCATTAAAACAACAACGCTTCGGATTTGCTTACACCCAGCAGATGGGGGTGAATACAAGGGAAGGGGTGTGTGTGTGTGGATGCAACGTAAGTAGTAAATGTTATACTCGTGTAACAACAAAACCGCAAAGCCAAACCAATCCTTCACCCATCGACTCTGATGGCTCTTTGCCTTGGTTCATGGGGTAACTGATTTTGCGAATTGCTAGGTATTTTCGCTGAGCAAATTGTCATTGGTAGTGAATAGGTTGGAGGTTTCTTTTATGTCTAATTTATTGTAAGCTAAAGAATACTTAAATATCCCTAGGAAAACCTCTAGTAAATTAAGCTACTTAGGTCTATAGCCCTTTTAATTTTTTTCTTTATATTTTAGAGATTTAAATAGGTCTTAAAATAATGGCTAGTATAGGTAAAATCGAAATAAAATAAATAGAATTTAATAGAATCTAAAAATAACTTAATAATACTGGTTGTTTGGCTAACGTTCCCAAGTATGAATTCATTTATATGCTAGTAAAGACCGATCGTTAGCAAATTAGTACTGAAGAGGCCGAAACAATTATATGCTAGCCTTCTACTTCTTTCAGTAATTAAATCTTATAGAAAAACTTTAAGTATTCATGGATTAATTCAGTATTCTTATAAGAAATTAAATTTCGTATGCAAATTCTCCCTAGAATCCTAGAAATTTCCTCATTTTAGAAAACACCTCTTTTGCGCCATTTCTGCCCTGTGTAGGTTTTTGGTCCCTGCTCTTTCCGTTGCATCCATGAAACATTTTACAAAGTAATTTAACCGAATGACGACAGGCGGTATTACGGACAGAGAGCCAGGGAGAGGGGACTTAGGGAGCAGGGCAGAGTGGAGGCGGCAGGCAAACGCAAATTAATGATACGCAATTGCGGCAAATCGCACGCTTCCATGTGGGCGACGTTTTGTTTGAAGTGCACTTTGTCCTGTGTGGTGTGTGTGTGTGCATTGGCGGTGTTGGGGCTGGTGGTGAAAGGGGATATCTAGGGAGTGTAGAGGATGCATGGGGTGTGGGGAAAGTTATATAGAATGGATGGCAAAGGGTTGCGTGTAATTGCAAGCTGTTGTTTGCCAGCTTTTTCCATTTACACCGAATGCATGTCGGACCGTAGTCGGCAACGCGCTGTGGTGGTTTCTCAATTAGTTGTATTAATAACAGTCCGATGGACTTTTGTGTTGTGAAAGAGATATTTTTGGGATTAAAATCAACTAGGGATTGTGAAAGAACAGAGCTTTATGTAGAGTTGATAGAGTGTATCATTTTGATGAGACTAGAGTAAAGTGTAGCGAAAATATAACAAAATCTAAGAATCAATATTAATATATGGAAAAAACGATTATTCTCATGGTAAAAATTCTTATTTACCTCTTTTATTATTTAGCAAAGTCCCAACCATACAGGGTAGCCAGTGCATTAGTCATACCCCCTTCAAGAGCAGCTTCCTGGGGTTTACTCTCTTTTTCTTTACTTTTTTTTGGCTTTTGCATATTTGTCTACCTTTTTGCGCACTCGACGGGGTGTTTTGTTGTTGCTTTTTGCTGCTTTTTGCCGGGTTTCTGTGCTGTAATTTGTTCCTCTTCCTTTGTTTGCCAGTCTGTTATTATAAGCAGAGCGCTCGACGCTTTGCAAAATTGTTTCCACCTCCCCGGGACCCCATTCCGCATCCTTTTGTCTTAGTCCCCGCCCTGGCCATTTGGAGTAACTGCTTCCTATCTAGCCCCATCCCCATCATCCATCTATCCCCCCTCGGTTAATCACAGTGCACGGCCGCGGCGGCATCCATAGAAATGTATCTGCATGTTGCAATGGCCATCGATGATAAGGTTCCCCCGCGGATTGTCTTCGGAGCAAGTTTCACATGCTCGTCGATGCGTCGCAACTTCGTTCTCTAATTTATGGCTTTGTCCCATCAATTGAGGCAAAATCATCGCCGATTGGAGGCTGCTGGGTGGGGATTGCATTGGGAAGATCCCTTATCGGAGGGGACACGCGCCGTGGAACGAAACGAAATGAGACCGAATCAAGCGAGCCATGAAATATGACAGTGTTGCGGATTAATTGCCGAAAGGCTAGAGCCTTCAAAGGATTTTGATTCAGTTCTTTAAAGTGTAATATAAGAGCCTGTGATATCTAATTTGAAACTATTCACTGGTATCGTATTTAAAGAATATTTTTTACGAGTTTTGTCATAGTTTATCCTTCCTCTCAAACAAAGAAAGAACTGAAACTCATTGTATTAACTTCTTATATTTATTATTAATGTATTAATTTTATTAGACTGAGTCAAAAACTCTACTCAATATAGGTAACATTGGTACTCCTCTTTATTATTATATCTACGCTCACATGAACATGCTCATTAATTTTCCAAGCTACAGATAAGTACTATTTTAATTACATTTCCATGCAAATGAGTTGTTTTTGGTGCCTGCTAACAATTTAATTAAGAAAACGGCTTCTAAACCCCAAAACCATTTAGGCAGGCATAAAACAGGCAGGGAAATTGAGCCTAAATTGGGGGAGATAGACCGAAAGACCCACGAAAATTTAACTAATTTAAATATTTTGCCTTATAAATCAGCTAAATGCCTACGCATATCCTCCCTATATCTCGCCGCTATACATATATCCATTCTCTGACTTTCCCCCATAGTTCATTTGGAAAACTTCTCCTCGAGCGCGTTATGCGTGGCTGTAGGAGAAAAGCGGAATGTGAAGAGCGAGAGAGTTTTGTTTCCCCGTTGCTTACTGACAAACTTTGTTAGTTTTAGCGCCAATTTTAATGTGCAAACTTTCGGCGGAGACTGTTGCCAGCCACGTTTTGGCAGGAAAAGGGGAGGCTCGAGCACCGAGCACCGGAGGAGTAGAGATGGCTTCGGGTTGAATGATTAGCAAAAGTTTTTAATTTTCTGTCTCCTTCACTTATAACTAGGAAATTAAGTATTTTGTGCAGTCCAAAACTTGAACTAGATTAGAAAAAGACGGTGCGGCATTAATGCCTTTGCGAGTCTAAGCCAATTTTTCGTGGCAAGATGTTTTTACGAAAATAACTTTAACGATGATGACAAAAAGTAGCGCAGAATTGGCTAAAGTTTCAGGAGGTTGCTGTTATGAATTTTCAGAAACCTAAAAGTTATTAGTATAATCCCCTAAGCAACATAACTTTTATGAAAGAGTTTTATAATTTAAAAATTCTATATTAATCAGAGCTGAGCGGAGTTTGAACCCATAAGTTCTTTCCCAAGACTAAATATAAAGAAACTTCAGTTTTTGCTAATTTGGTTGTAAATTGCAGGCAAAGCATGAAGCAAGAAAGAGAAGTTCTTTCAATTCCCATTTAAAATGAGAGAAATGTAGCCCACTCTTGCGAGCTTCGACATTAACCATTAACGCAATTATTATTATCATTAATGTTCACACTTTTAAATCAAAAGTCAGTGACAGTATCAGCCATTCGGCTTTCAATCAATCAAGCTCTTTTGTTTGGGTTTTAATTAATTACTACTGCTTTTGACAAATGCAAAAAAATGCAAAAAATTTCAGAGCTTAACGTTTTTTGTGTTTGAATATCCACTTTTTATGAATTGCCTTAATTGTTAAAAATAATAAAGCAATAAATACGTCGAACAAGTCGGCAGAAAAAAACAGGGAAAAACAATAAAGCAACGCCAAGTTGCAATTCATTTTTCACAATATTTCCACGGCCGCCATCGCCGCGTTGGTGCTGCTGATGATTTGTGTAATTTGCGCCTCGCGAACAATTTTTCAATTTAATGAAAGCGGAGCGGCGAGGAGCGAAAGAGATGGATCGCATCCTTCGTCCGTATTGATATCCCGATGCTGTGAATTTCAATTTATGCCCCCGGATAAACGCAAAAAACACGCTTTAATAAATGTATATCGTGGGCATGAAATATATATCACAGATATATATAAACAAACAGGCTGGCAAACAGTATGGAATGTCGCACAGACATTTGGATTGATGGAGTGCTTAATTGACAAATGATTGACAACTATGGCATATCGGATGAGCCGAAAAAAAAGCAAAAAACAATTTATAAACGATATGAGACCTTATGGTTGGTTGCAAAAGCTGTGAGTGTGCTCATCCGATATGTAACAGAATGTAATGAAGGCAAAATGTGAATAATTGAGAGTATCTTTTTGTGGAAAATTTAAAATTGTATGGAAAATCTTTTTAGTTTCACTGCGTATCAGTATCAGCTTTTATTTTCCCTTTTGCCAAAGGTAAAACCTTTTTCGTTGCACATTTTCTGAAGAGCTCTATCTGCAGGCCAGCCCAACCCTGTTTTTGAAGTCGCAAAAGTCACCACCAAACCCAAAAAAAAAAAAGGAGGCCAACCACCCGAGCCAATCCCTTTACATTTCATCAATCTTTGTTAATCATTTTTCTGTGCAGGGGAAAAGCTGAAAAGGGAATAGCCATATTTTTCAAAGAGTATTTTTTCCAAAGGGCGATGGGAAAATTGGAAAATATATTTTTTAGTTGTGCAGGCACCCGCAGTTTTTCGCCAGTTCCCCTCAAAGGTCCTGTATATCTGCTGAATATGAATTCCTCTATTTGAAATTGAGAAAGGAAGCAACTAACTCAAGTTTAAATAGTATAAGGCAGTGGCATTGTCAAGAACATAAAGTGGTTTAATTATAGATTTAATAATCAGGCATAAGCACTTTGAGATAGACAACTTATTTACTGAGATTATTAAACTTAAACGGACTATTTAATTCAATTTTAATATTCTCAACTGATAACAGAGTCTAACAAAGTCTCCTTAGTAGCTGTCATAGACCATGTTCTCGGAATATTAAAAAATATATAAAAAACATTCTGTATAACGTTTCCATATCAGCTGCAAGGTGCCGCCCTTTTGACATTTTTTATATGTCTTAATAATACCCTTTTCAGTTTGACTTTAAGAAATGTTGATGGAAGCTCTCATTTCCCAGTTTTTCCATCCCTTTGTGGTTGCTCTAGTTTTATATTTTTTTTGTATATATTCTGGGAAATTAAAATGTAGCTTTGTTTCAATTTGTGTCCGCCTTTGTTGTGTGAGTGTGTTTAGAGTGAAAAATTTTTTAATTTCCTCGCAGCCACAAAAGAATTCGCAGCTAGCTAATCCAAGGGACAATGAAGGGACACAAAATAAGCAGAAGTCAGAAGCGTATTCCGGTCCCGGCTGTTTGTTTGTTTGTTGTCTCTTTTTTTATGTATCTTGTTCTGTCTTTGGCGGGGAGAAAGCATTCGCAAACAGGCAGACAGACACACAAATGCTCACGCTCACCTTAAACAAATACAGAGTCTGAGTCAGAGGAAGGGGCGAAAGACTGGCTTTGCACTCATTTAGAGCTGGAGCTTTTAATCTTAATTTTATAGTAGTGCAAAGCTCTGCCTTACTCCCCAGGACACACACACACACAGGACTCTTCTGTCGAGAGTCGGTTTAGACCCACTCCTTTCAGGGTTCAGCCTTCAGCCTTTAGCGTGGCCTGCTCTATCTGTCTATCTCTCGGCAACACTTTTCAGTGCCACTTCAGAACTTGTTCAGAGAGCCCTGTGTGCCTGTTCACATTCATTATGGCAGCGCTCGAACTAATTTAATCAGTTTAAATATGCATTTGGAATGCACAAAACACATATTCTCGCCCGGTGAGGACGCCCAATTAGAGGCACAATATGATGGCTGAATTTGTATTTACAATGTGTAAATTAAATGATATATCTCGTGTGTTTCTGTGTGCGTCCAATTAGGAGCTCCAAATATTATCTAATAATCATTTTATTAATCCCACAATTAAATTTAAATTGGCACGTGCTATAGAAATATGCTAAATAAGGCAAACAATATGCCGCTCGTGCTGTCTGCCCCCCATTTTTCGATAAATAATTATGAAAATAATTTTGGTTAGCTGAAAGCAAAATATTTATTGAATTCAATGAGTTTTTAGCTTAATTGTGGTGGTTTTTGGAAACGTTTAAGACCTTTGGCGGCATATTTTTGTCAATTATGGAAAATATAACACGATTTTATGATTAAATTCCTATGTCAGTAGAGAGTTTAGAGGGATTTTTAGTCCCACTTTTACATTAAATTATATTTGTTTTGTATTTAATATTAAGTATTTTGTTACAGAATCAATCTTAATTACTTGTAAGTTGTCACAAAAGCCTTAAGCCTTCATAATTCTTTACAGTTTAAATTGGAAATTATGCAACACTCGAAACATATGCACAAGAGTTTATGTTGAGTAACATCAACTATTGCTAACTTCCGCTCCATTGAATTAAATTTTCTAGTTTTGTGTGTCCTTTTTGAAGAGGGATAAATGTGAAATTCGTCTGCAAAATACTCTTGTCCTTTCTAACTGCCAGCAATCCGGCTTCGACTTCATCCCACTTCGTCAGACAAATTGGCTTCAAATCTTATGACGTGCTACGTCAAGTTTGTCATATGTCCTGCGTGCACTTTCGGATGACAGTCCTGTCCAACCGCCCCCAGGCGGGATCCTGGATCCAGGACTCGGGATACTAGAGCAAGAAATGCCATAGAAGGCTAGAAAATTGTTTTAAAGTGTGTCAGCATTTCCCTTCGAGTTCTGTGACTCCATGTCTCTCTCTTTCTCTGTCTCTCTGTCTCTATGGCTGCTCCGCCAGCACCTTCCCCTCATCAGTCGTGTGTTTTCGCAAAGTGAAAATGCCTGGAATTTTAATGAAGGGGGCGGATGAACGGTTGGGGGCCTGGTGGGCAGTCTGCCGAGATTTGTCTGGTATCCTGCCTCTTCCGACTCTTCAGCGGCGGCTTACGATTCCGCTCCGCGGCTGCTTTGCATATTTTTCCATTAAAAACGATTTAAATACCTTTTGCCATGTTTTCTTCGCTATTCTTCTTATCGCAGCCGCTTTCGACACTTTGGCGAAAAAGTTTTCGGCCCCGTTCTAAGCTCTCTGCAAAAAAAAAAAATAGGAAGAAAAAATAGCAGAAAGAAAGATTGAATTTTACAATAAATTTCAAGAGGCTTAGGAAGAGCGTTTCGGGGAGGGGCGGTGTACACTATCTAGAGCCTGTCGGTCGCTGGGAATATTTATGGGTGGCCCTAAGGATCGGATCGGGTTAGCCAATATGTCCCCCCGTTAGCATATCTAATGGAATTGAAATTGCTCTGTCAAAAGGTAAAACCAATGACTGGAAAATGCCACAAGTTTCTGAGAATCTATAAAAAGGTAACAGCCGGCTTTAGTAAAATAAAAACTGTGGCATCAAATATTTATTTAAACCATTTTCTGAAGTAATTTATTTATTACAACAGTTGAAACATATAAATTGGTTATTTGTCAAGCTCAAAAGGGTTTTAAATAAATACTAAAATGTCACGAAATTTGTACTTGAGAATTCTAGGTGCTTACTATTCCTTAGTTTGCTATTTCAGGTTTCTCTTTGCAACAATTTACTTATGTTATCTTAAATCTAAGTCTAAAACCACGTTTTGTCCTTACCTAATTCTTACATCATCTACAAATTATTTCTAACAGAACTCATTTCCTTTTCTTTCCAGGTAATGCCCACAATTCCAGAAATCAAATTAAACGAACCGTGTTAATTCGACCAAATTACCGGGTAACCACATGTACGAGCAAAAGGCTATTCACGGATTAAATTGACCAAAATTTCTTCCGCCTAATTGTGCGCTAAATCTGAGCACATTAAATTTATTAAGTACCACACATTGTTGTCATCGTTACCAATTGTTATGGCAATCGCGAACTATGTTGTCTTGGCATAATTTTTATTATTATTATTATTATTATCATTTGCTTACATTAATGGGCTATGATTGCCTCAATACAATAGCAAGAAAAAGTAACCGCAAGATTGCTTTTTATGCGCCTTATATTACGTATACGTAGCGTAGACTTTGCGGTGCCATCCCAGCTCAGGGGAAGGCAATTTAAATCAAGCCGCAACTGAAGCATTGAATTAAATTCAATTAAATATATAAATCTGTGCCATAGAGATACACGTTATTTTTTATATTTTTATCATCATATTGAGTTGGTTCTTTTGTATTTAACAGCAAATACTTGGGAAATTTTGTTGGTTTGACAAATTTTTATTCAATTTAAAATATGGCTTTCAAGGCAAATAAATAGAATTAAATCAATGCTGAAATTCACTTAGAATAATAGTCTTTTTCAAGCAGCTAGCAGCTGTTTAAACTTGGCCAGAAAGTCGAAATATTTGTTAGAGTAAACAAATCGAATAAAATTGGGTGTTGATTGAACTTTTTTAATACCTATTGCTTTAAAATAAATACGGTTCCCGAGTTTCTAATAACAAATGTGAAAATCTTAAGCTAATATGCTCAAATACCCAAAAAGTCTGAATGAAGACATTCCAAACTGAAAGAAGAAGATGAATGACCACAAGGAATTTAAATTTAAAATTCTTAAATCCAAAAATGAAATTGTGTATTTTCTGCATTGTTTATTGTTTACGTTAATGCCATTGTGGAAATGGTTTAATCTTTCGGACAGGTTGTTTATTCTCCGACGTGCGTGCTCCTCCTTCTTGCTCTCTCAATAATTCTCACAAAACTTCCGATTTGGCAATTGGCCGCAATTTTGCTTATTTGCCGGCGCTTATGGGCGAACATTTATGAAACTTTTAAAGTTTAAGCTGCTCTGGGCAAGTCCTTCTGGGCAAAATCCATTCCCCTCTGACACTTGGCGAACTTTATATCCAGGAGCTTGAAAGTTGGCTTCTGCTTGAAGGCTTTGAGTACTTCATTAGGGCGCTTTGTTACTCATTATGTGCGCCCATTACTCAAACCGACGAGCAACTTTTCAGTCGCATATTGAAAGCACCGAGCACAAGGCACAAGCACAAGCATATACATATGCATATTTTAATGTTAATCCTTTTTCAAAAGATTTCCCACCCACTTGGCACTCTCTTACACATTGAGAAAGATTTTCGAGACATTCTAGGAAAGGCAGAAAAATCAATAGATTTTTATAATATTTTTTGTCACTTTTGAAAGATCTACTTTATCAAAGAAAACATATTTACATTTTCCTTAAATACAAAGTTCTCACAATGTATCCTAAAATTATTTGGATAATTATTTAAAGTATTTAATGAAGAAAGGGAACAAAGTGTATTTTATTTATACAGATTTCATAATAATTAAGTTAATAAAAGACTCTTAAATATTTTTATTTCATAGGGAATACTCCTTAAACTCATTAAATGTCGAGCTCATTTTAATAAATAATATTAATTAAAACTACAAATTAAATTCACACCAAAACTAAAGACAAATTTCCATATTCAAAGTTGGTTTACTTTAGTGTAAGTTCCTGTGGGTTCCTTGCCCCATTCCTCGGCTCCCTTTCGGTTTCAATCAACGGGAGCCGCCGCAGCAGCAGCTGCCTGAATATTTTCATTATTAATGCTCGCCAGCAGTCATCACATCTCCCCCTCATTTCTGCCACTTCCACTTGCACACTCCCACACCGCCCACCTGGCTGCTAGCCCGATCCGAAGGACCCAGACCCAGACCCGGATCCCTTTCCGCAACCCGCAGCGTCTGCGGCGCATTTGCTGACTTGGCTTTTTGTCTAGAGTTGCAACCACATTGCGTTGGTCATGGGCAGACTTTGTCGCTCCGAGTGGGTTTTGGCTTCCTGTTTTAGCTTCTCCTCCTCGTATTTCCCCGCTCCTTGGCCCCGTCTTTTCCCATTTTCCGTCAGACGCGGCTGGCGCTGAGTTTGGCCCTGTCTTCTTACCTGTGCCAAGTTTTACGCCGTTCTGCCAAATCAATTGTTTGTAATGAACTTGCGACGGTGCGCTGCCAGTTGGCACTGTGGCAGCCACTGTGGGCTTTGCGGCAGAAACTAGTGGGCAAAATAAAGTGCATTTTCATGTTTTGGTAATGTTGGAAACCATATTTATCAATTATTCAAACTTAACATTAATTGAATATCATTATAAATGGGAGAATATGGTTGTAATAGTCATTGTAAAATATTTAAGGGTAGGAGAAACATAATAAAAAAATTAAATATTTATGAACTTACAATATTAATGAAGAACAACCAACTGAAAGTAATTAGTTGAATGTTCAAAATGGCTAGACTCTGATACTTAGCTAGCCCCATTCAAAGTTAACTCCAAAGTGTATTCCCGAGAGCTCTTTAAGATGCTTCTTGTGTTCGTCCTGCCTATGAGAATCCCATTACCGCAACAATTGAAATTAATTAGTGCTGTAATTTGATTAAGTACAAAAGCTCATTCTTTCACTTGCTGCCAGCCTCCTCTCTCGGCCTCCGTCCCATTTGTCGGCTGTCGGCTGTCTGCATAAATATATTAGGCAACATGAAGCTGCCCAAGAATCGCTGCTGGTATTTGCATTTTTGTCCCCAGAAGTTTTTCATGCTTTTGTTTCTTCATTAACTAATTGCCCCCAGTTTTTCCCCCAAGAGTACAGAGAGACACACTCTCATAAAGCAGCAGAAGAAAGTGACACGTGTTAAGTACATATGTAAATGAAGCATCCCCAGTGCCGGTCTAAAGAGTCTCGAAAAAACAGGCCTCTTACCAAAGAAGAAACTCAATATAATTTAAATGGTTTTTTGGTGTTCTTTATATAGGGTATTTTGTGGGGATTGGTGAGGTAGATTGGTCACTACAATATTAATTGAAAATAAATATATTTTTCCTCTGGTTTCCCGGCATTTAAAGTGCGCGAATTGTACCTAAAATTCCCAAGGACGGATTCAGCGATGCACTGTTGATTAAGTTTCTTCTACATACTTAAAAATCGTTAGTAAATCAATACAATCAATACTTATTTATATAATTATATTATTAAACTTCCATAAAGGGAAATACAAATAACATTCGTATTATTTTCAAGTTAAAACAATTTGTACTTACTCCTTTCTCTAAAAATAAACCGTGTAATTTGTTTATTTGTGGAGCTAAGCTCCTCAGACTTATTACACGGTATTGTTAGGCCCAATTGTTTTCGCAGGCAGCCCTCTTACATGGCGTTTATTGTTTGCCGGCTTGTTCGTCGCTCTGGGGCGTGAACTCTGCTTGGCATCTCATTGTCAGCGTCTCGTTGCCAGCTTCACATATTGAAAATTCAAATTGGAGTGGGTGGCAATGGCAATGGGAGAAGGCACTCGGCACCAGAGGCAGCAGGGAGTAGAGAGCAGGCAACAAGCACCAGGCTGGAGTCGGCGATCTGTTAACATCTTGAGCCACATTGACGCCTCGATGTGAAACATTTACGCAATCGTCGTGTGGCGTGGAGTTAGCAGCTCCGTCTCCCGTCGCCGGGGCTTTCCTTGGAGGGCTTCCCTTGTTTTCCCGGCGTGCCTAGGCTGATTATGAGTTTTCTTTGAGGAAATTGGCAATTGCAAATCAATTTAGGCAACAACTTTGCATAAATCAAATGCTCCAGCACCGTCAGCTGTTTGAAATGTCTTTGGCAAATTGGAAAAGCGGGAAGGCATGCAGAAGACATACATATGCTGGAGGAGGACGACGGGAATGGTCTGTTATTCTTTCAGTTTATTTGCCAAAAATGAAATAAGGAAGCAATTTTGCAAATTTACAGAGGACCAACAGAAAACTTTTTCTTTCGCCCCTTTCCCATCGACTCTTCCGGTTAGGACCCAGTAACAAAGGCTGGGAAATTTTTGCGCAGCAAGCAAGAAACCAAAAGCAAATGCCAAGAAGAAAAAATTACCAGAATTGTACACAAAATAAGTAAAGTGATGCAAAATACATAAAATATGTGCCTTGAGTCTCTCTCCCATTTGTCTGGCACTTTCGAGGGGCGGCTACAGGGGCGAGAAATCAAACCAATCCTAACCGAAACCCATTTGCGCCTTGGTATCCACACTTGACTGATTTTACTTAGCTCGGACTTGGAGCCCTCCCTGTGCCCATCCTGCGGGCCCTACGACAGCGCTTCTCTCAATTCTCGGTTAACGCAAAGCAGCTCAAAGTGATTGATGGTTGAATGCATAAATTATTGATGGCCAGCAGACAATGCCTCAAGTCTGTCGAAGATGGCCAAAAGCTGGAGGCTCCAGTGGGTGAGAGTGGAACATTCAAACTCTGCCCTTGAGAGAGAATGATGTGCCAGGTTCGTGCACAGTTTGTTTGCCCTTTTTAAGGGGTTCTAAAACGTTAAGAGGAAGTAATAGTAAACTTAGGAGCGGTTGAATAAAAGATTTCAAGGGTTAAGCAAGGGCACAAAGCTTTGGCAGATTAGGGTTTACTTAAGGAACGTTAAAGGATTGGAATTATAAGTATAAATGAAGGCTGAACTGCTCCTAAGAAGTAAAACATAGAAAACTTAACACAACTGAATTTTATAATGTAAAAAATACCTTTTCTTAACCCCTTCTTTAAGGAAAGCCTCCCGCCTTAAATAATTTATTAGTTTTACCTACACACATTTCCCTAGAAACCATTTAAAAGCGTCTCCATGACTTCCACAAAATAGAGAGTATTCCCATCATTCGACCAAATCCCAGCTCGCTTAACTTATTCTAAAGGCAACTTTCTTTGCAATTCCTTGGGTGTAGATGGCGTCAAAAGCTTTTTATAGATCTTTGCTCAATGGCTGAGGCAAAAGAGGCGTAAAAACAATTTAAGCGTAATTTGAAGCTTAAAGTAAACAGACAAAAGTGAAACGGAGAGCGGCGAACGGCGGAAGGAAGACGTGGAGGGTTTGTTTTGTTGTAATTGTTGGGTGAGTGATGATGGCCAACTTTGACAGTTTAATAGCCCCATGGACGGACACTGGCGTTCCCCTCTGCGCGATGCACGCCTGTCAAATGCTGCCTAATCATTGGAAAATCCATAAAAATTCCCCCAAGCTGAGCGCGAACAGAATTAAGTTCTTAAAGTAGCTGGTAAACTACTAGCGAAGGGCCCTTGTTTTCCGTGTAACACTTTAATTTGCTAGCCAGAAGGATGTTCGTGCAACTTGGGTTGAAAGCATCGCATTTGAATAGATTCTCGAGTGGCGAGTCCATCAAACTGGGCCAACTAAGGGTTACTATAAGCCTCTTTCTATATAGCTTCAAGTGCCCATACAATTTTGTTTTAACTCATCGCTACAGTTTTACTCTTTTAATTTTTTCCCTTCCCCCCTTCGTTTTTTTTCTGTTTGTTTCCCAAGTGCTTTAAGCCTTTGAAGCTGAGCAGCTTAGGAGCTTTGTAGCTTACGTTGGAAGGTCTTGTGGTTCCTTGCTTGCTGTGCTCTCTGGCCATATTTTTCAAAGGTAAAAGCAACAGCAATCTCTGGTTGTTTAAAGTTATGCCAGCTGCCAATCACTGGCTAGAAGAAGGGGGCAGGCCCGTCTTCTATGGAAATTGAAATCGTTGGGCATAAGTTTCACACAAGCGTGATAAGAAGGCTCCACTCGGCAGGCAGGGGTTTGTCAATATGTAAAGAAAAGGCACTGGGGGAAAATATCCTAGACATTTTAGTAATTTGTGATGTGATGATTTAAAAGCGAGAAATATGTTATCGATATCATACTATAGTTTCAATATTTGTGGTTTTTCTGTAACTATAATATGTAATTATATAATTATAATACAAATTTACTTGCAGTGATATATTGATTGACCTTTTAATATTTTTGTTCATGATTTTATATTAATTTTACTATTTTCTATAATTAAACTTATCGATATATCGATATCAATAAATATTTGTTACCATTTTAACTGTTTTCAAATGTTTTTATTTTTAAAATACGGATAATGGTATTTATCTTATTTTACCAATATATTATGTTATCGAAATTAATCGACATTTTCAATTCTGAACCGATTATTATCGATATATTGGAATTTAATAATTATTTTGATACTTTCGATATACTATAACATTTTAATAATCTTTGGATCTATTTTATCGATTTTATTAGTTGACCTCATTGATTTTATTGAAATTTGCGATGTATCTATTATACATTACTTTCTTTTATTATAATTCAAATATTTTCGATATAATTGGTACATCTTCTAACTTATCTTATGGATATAATAAACTAAAATTGGTATGATTTTTCTTTCTCTACATAAAGTCTTGCGGTTGGGGCAAGGATGGTATTGACATGTGTCACATATGTCTCAATGCTCATCGCGCGAGCGGGGTGGACTCAAGTGAAGTGTGGAGTGGTGCCGAGAGAGTTCGAGGCGAGTCGAGCCAGGGGCAGTAAAGTTGTGTTGAGCTGTCGGAGGAATGTGCTCCAAATTGCCACATAAATATTTATCGCTCACATCGGGTGGGAGGATATCATTTATTCATTTACCCCCAGAGACCAAATTTCCGCTTATCCCCTATTTATACATATGTATGAAATTTTGATAGATTTACGACTTGGCAAAAAAAAAACTAATTGGGTTTCGCTTCAACAACGACAAACGTAGAAGCGGAGAAAAACAGGGCCAGCCTCCTGTCTGGGATCGAATGAAAAACCGAGGAAGCGCAGCCCGTAGAAATTTGATTAGCTTTATAAGGCGAGGAAAAACAATGCAAAGAGTTTCCCAAGCACCGCGGAACGTGCTTTCAGCACACAAATCTCCCAATAATCAAAAGTTCAGACCCGGGGCCAAAAAGGTTGCTGGCCCAGAAACGAAACCATAAATAGAAACGGAAAATCCGGTGAAACCTTCCGCTGAACTCTAGTTGTGAAGTAAATATTTGTATTTTCCCAATCGGGTTCATCTAATCTGTCAAGGTTAATTTCAACCCATTCGAGCGGACAAAAAGGCCCAGAAAGGGCACACAATTGCCCAGAGAATGCCTTCTCTTTGTTTGTCGCAAGAATATTCATATGGAAGTGGGTCCAATTAAATTTTTCGACCGGGCGGAGGCACGTCAAGAAAATATTTAATATGCAATCTAATATTTATGCCTCGGCCTCTGCGAGAGAACTTGTCACTCAGCCACTTTTTGTGTGTTACAGTTTCTCGTTCTCTGGCTTCCACTTCTAGTCCAAGTAGCTCCCCCTTCCTGTCCAAGAAATCTGTCTGTCCAAACTAGTTTGCTCGCTTGATTGGCTGACTTGGACTCGGAGTTGGCCGGTTAACGACTTTCCAAGTCTCCCAGAGATCGTTGGACACACAGCCCACGCGGAGCGGAGCGGCTACGGACTCTGGCTTAATGGCCTGACCCAAAAGATTCGGCTGAGAAAATCAAATCGAGTAAATATTAATGACAATGTCTACGAGAGAGCACACATTTGGGAATTTGAATAAATTATTGCACATTTACAGCTCGAGAATCACATTCTAATGTGTTTACCAGCACAGGCCGGGTGCCTTATCGATTTGGATTTCAGATTGATTTCCAATCCAATCTCACCTTATCTCGTCTACGTGTGCGTGTGGGTTTTGAGTTAACTTAAGTTGATATTTGTGTTTTGGACACCAAGAGGAAAATTCTGGGACCTCATGGCAAGTTCATAAATATTAGAAGACGCTGTGTCGTTCAGGTGGGGTCTCGTTCTCAGGTGTTAAAGCTTGAGCTGTTAAATTAAATCTTTTTTTTTGCTTAAAAAAGAACAGGTATTACCTTTTTATTTAAAATTTAAATAAATATATTTTGCAAGCTTTAATTCAACTGAAAATCCCATAGCCATCAAACTCAACAATTGCGCCATAGGTCAACTCTTTTGTTTGAACAACTTAAAGGTCTTTGGTCTGGGCTTTGGCTTTCCCCCTTCGAAAGTTCACACCGGTCCGTCCAGAGAGAAAAAGTTCAACTCAGCATTACCCTTTACCTTAATGAACGAAACCAAGGCAAACAAAAAGCATTGAGACGAAACCAAATCATGATTTGGCAAATCACAGATTCCCCCCTTCATTGGAGGTTCATTTTTGCATTGTTTCTCAGGCTTAATGTGGGAAACTCGGCTGCAATTACAAAACTGCAGCGAGTTGCAGCTCCTGCAGTTCCTGGAGCTCCTGAAACCCAAAACCAGTAAGTTAAAGCCAGTCAAAGGCGCAAATAAAATCAGGAAAGAAGGAAAAAATCAGAAAGAACACTTGAAATTGAGTGCCACGACTTGCAAATACCCGGTAACCATGCAATTAATTCGAGTTATTCACTTGTTTTTGGGAAATGACGGGTCTGGCGTCTGGCATAGTATAAATTTTAAAAACTTCTACATTTTATGATTTAAGGAGTATTATTCTTAATAAAAATCAAATATAACGTTATGTAGCTCCTAAAACTCACTTAAAATTGGTTTCTCAAAAGACCTGAATGCCTCGATAACTCCTTTTACTGCCCCCACCAATATACCCCACTTCTAGCCAGATTACCTGGTATAAATAATAAAGGCAAGAGGGTAAAAGCGAGGCAGGAGCCTAACAAGTTGCAGCTGGCATCAAATTTCTGCATCTAGAATGACACAGAACGATGCAGAAGAGTTGCCCCAGGAGGAGCTGCAGTGCGTTGCATTTGCTGGCTCCTTTATTTTTTCTTTACTTATTTTTTTTTTTAACTTCTGATTTAGCTTGCTCCTTCTTCTGCCTTGACTTGCTCTTTTGGCCAACACATGTCCAGGGGGCAGGGCCAAAAGCAGTTGGCAGGCAGCAGGCATCAGACTTGCGACACAGACGAAATGATAAGCGAGCCAAGTGCGGCGATGTTCGGGGAACTTGCAGATATATCTAAATATATACATTACATGCGTATGTACGTGTGTATATATAGATATGTATGTATATATATATATATATTTATTTCATTTATCAGTCGTGATTTTCCTTTTATTCTCCTCGTGTTCTTTGTTCTGGTCGCCGTTCTGAACCTGTTCGGTCCAACTGCAGCGGCAACGTGAGCAATGCACAGCAGCAACACACATACACCATAAAGCACGCCAACAACATCTTGTTGAATCACAAGAAAAAAAAGAGAAATAATAATAAAAACAAGTAGAGATGGAGCGGGGTTCTGGCGGGGATTAAGCTTATCATGACCGAAGCCTTTGTACACTTTGCTTAACCAATAAAATACAGAAAATATTCAGTTACTAACCAGAAATTCATTAAATTATGGAGATTATTTACAAAATAATTTATTATTCACATTTTCAAGTAAATTAAATACCTTATAGCCCACTCGATTTCTGTTTCCTGCACCGTTTTAGCATTTTTTTATAGATTTTAAAAGAAAGCATTTTTTTGATACCTAAATTTATTTCTACTGCTAATCCTTTGGTGTCTTATAAAGTCACATAAGGGAGTATTCAGCATTCCGTTTGACAACCATAATTGCTTCACCTCCAATGGCAAACATAAGCCAATTTCCCCAGTTGGAGCATATCATCCAAATGGACTAATAGAACCCATGAATAGCAATAGCAAGCAAGCCAACTGACATTCAGTCAGGGAAGACAGCACAACAAATAATACAAAACCAGAGCAGGACCAGCAGTTAGAGGTGGAAGTTAAAATCCCTGGTCCCTGGCATTGGTCATTTTTGTCTGAAGGACAAACCGCAGTCCAACAATCCTGGGAAGTGAGTAGTGGCACTGGACGGGTAGCTCGGGGAATGCAGTGAGCTCTTCATGGACGGTTTTAATATGTTCTCGAGGGTGATTCAATTACGTGGACTGCTCCTGTCTCGGTTACGTGGCTGCTGATGTTGCAGCTCTTTGGCTCTTCTCGTTTTGATGTCACTGAGCAAATATGCTGCACAGAAAGAAAATATACTTAAGATATGATTTAAAAATTAAACTAAAAAAATGAGAATTCAAAACAACCGTATTACAAATCATTTGTTTGTAAGGTCAAACTGCATCTTTGGTATGTGACCAGGTTACGAAAAGTAAGCTGTCAAAGCCAGTAGTTTCGAGGGTCACACTGAATCTGAAAGATGTCATATGACATTTTCCCTTTTTTAACCCCTTAAAATAATAATGTTTCATGATTGAATTGCACTTTTTTTTTTAAATTCTTCCTTTTAAAATATATTTTTCTCATTTTTCTCGCTGTCCAGCTACCTGGGACAGGTGGAGTCAACCGTCTTTGTTGTTTTTAATGAGCAGCGGCGGGAGGGGAGCTGGTTGAGAAGGGATTCAAGTGCAGTCGAGGGGACTTTGGAGGGTCAACAACGCTGTGGCTTACCAAGCTAACCACAAAATCGTTTCTGCTTGCTTCTGACAGATGTCCCCGAGTCAACACCTCTCTTTTCCCCTATCGCTGCTCCTGCAGTCCTTTTAAAGGATTTCGAATTTTTGCCAAAGAAGTTTTCGTTTAAGTGAAAATCATGTTCGTCCTCGTTATCCTTTGGTCACGTTTGTCTATTATTTTGAAATTTCCCCTGGCTGTGCTTTAGCAGTAATATTTATATAATGCCTCTCCTTAGTAAGCTGACAATTTGTTTGCCGAGGAAAATAAGAAAACGAATAACTACATACTTGTGATGATAAATGATAATAAAAATAATTTTCTTTATGTCTGTTACAGAGAAGAGCTCTCAGAGATTATTTAGATCATGAAACGTATGAGAAATGCTTATTTTACTCATTGAGAAGGGGAATGCTTGATGGTTCCATTATAAAGCAATTCCCAGGCAGATCAGCTGCCATGCACTGAAGAAAATGATGTGCCTTTGAAACCTAATATTAGAGAGGGAATATTACATATAATGAATTTAAAGAATCATAAGAAAATGTTAGTAACAATTAATAAACTAATTTCCTAATGGAAAACTATTTAAAATATGGTTTAAATTGATTCACTAAAGAAGTTAATATTTATTTTCAACACTTTAAAAGTATAAATAGTTTATTTTCCGAGTGGAGATCTTACAACCCCATGGCACTTAGAACCAATCCAAATTGAATGTCTCAATTCTCATCCAATTATCCCATTGTGTCGGTGGCCGAGTGTTTTGTGTGATTTATGCCACTTGAGAGAACAGAAGAAACAGATCAGCGCCCGAAAAACTGTGTGGGGGACTTAAGGGGATTCTCGTGTATTGAATAATTACAAAAAATAAACGAGAGGCAAATAAAAATTATATTGTTCGGAGGCTCAATGGCTCAACCCGCACTCTGGCACTTAGCTAATGAAAAGATAGGCCCAAATAGGGATGAGAATGGGCGTTTGCCATGCTAAGTGCAATGGAAATTTTCCTTCCTTCAGCCTTAATCAAACCGAAGGCTAATTGAGGCCGCTCCGCTCGATTTTTTCTGTTGCCCCCACAAAACCCGACCTTATTGACTGACCAACACATTCCATTTCCTCGGCATCAGCATCAGCATCCAAGGAATACGGCCGTATTGTGAGCAGTTTACGGCAGTCCCGGCTTAACGTTCGCTTTTACGGCCATTTGATAGCTGCAACATCTTCCCTAATAACTACTGCCCCAGACAATGGACAGTGGGTGCGAGCAGCAGCCAGACTTCAATTAAATAGATCGATAACTGTCTGTCGAAAATAAATAAAAGCACGTTTATGGCATATTTGATTGCTCGCATAAAAGGCAATTGAATTTGTACACAAATTAATTGAAATGATTGATTTATTTGCCGAATATTGGCATGTCATCAATACTTGACTGCTTAGCTGGAAGTGAAATAATAAACCAAATTAATCAAATCATTTTCAGAGGCTATACATGTATGGCTTATAAATGCTTATGCATGTATAATGTTTAATTAATGATAGTGTGCAATTATAGGTTTATTTTCTTAAGCAAACGTTTGGCAAAAATTCTTTGGTATCTGTTTATTTTATTTCCCCTAACTATTTATGTGTTCTTTTCACTTAATTCTAATCGGAGAGAATAATGAAAAACTCTCTTAAAGTGCGGCTGTTAAAAAGGGTCACTCGTCCGCTACTGAACAAATCTTTTTAAAAGTGGCACATTGTACATTGCAGGCAAAGCGTGGCAGAGAGAGCCCGAGAGAAATAGTAGTCAGACAAATTCTCATTAAAATAATAAAGATACCGGGGGTCTAATTTATATTTCTTAAGATCCTATTCCTATTTAAATAATAAACAACGATGCCCACTGTCCCAATGCAACATTGTGCCATTGTCACGTCTGCCACAACTATGAAAGCGTGTGTGCGTGTGTGCCATGCCAACGAAAGTGTTGTCCGCTCCTCGAAGACAGGGAAAGGAGCAGCATTGGCTGGGACGCCAGGAGGCCGGTTAACAGCGCGCCTAGAGAGACGCCATTCCCCCGCCACAGATCTTGTTCGGTGGCACCTGCGTTGATTACACAATTGGGCGGGGAGTCGAAGACGAGACATTGTCGGCAGACAGACATGACATGCCCCTGAAAGATGATGTTCTCGTGAGATCTCCTGTTCCTTTGCTACTAACTATTTTTACTGCGATTTTCATGCCCCGCTGCTTGCTGCCTGCTTGCTGCTGGAAGAAGGTCTTACTTTTAGCGTTTATTGCATGGCAAAGTTTTGCAATAATTTTTTATTTACTCGACTTGGGAGCAACCGTGCACCCACAAGAGTGTTGCCGTTGCCGTTGCCTTGTACATATTTTTTATTGCTGCCAGTGGTGGTAGTGTGACTGGGAAATGGCAAATAGTAGTTGAGGCAACAATTTTCTCTCAAGCCCCGAAAACTTTGCCACTTAAAATATGCGTAGCTTCAACTTTGCCGCCCAACTCCCTCCTGTGGCAGCAGGCTAATCATTTCGAGCGCTTTTTGTTGCCAATGTCGAAGCAATAAAAAGGAAACCTCAAAGAGCAGAGGTGGAGACACGTTTTAAAAGTCATCAGCCGAGCAGCCAGGGAGATCCACAAGTGCCTCAAAGTGTTGGCCAAGGCAAAGGGTCCCAAGGATGCCGAAAGAGTGCTTTCCTCAGAAAGGAAGCAGATAAAGCGAATAACGAATTGTTCGGTTGAGTGGATAATCTGGATATCTTTCGGGTCCCAAAACACTGTCGCCTGGCAATCACTTCAGGCAAAGTAGCAGGCAACACGAATTGCGTTGAGTAGTTGAGTAAATAAATTGGTTGTTGTTCTACATGGCGTGTGTGTAATATGCGGTTAAACATTGTGTATACGCCGGGTGGCACACACAGGGAGGGGAAAATGTTGTCAACAACATAATGAAATCACCACAAATCAAACGAAACTGTCATTCTAAGCAAAATGCATAAATGGAACAAGTCGAGAATGCTATAAATAACTTGCATGTAATGCAAGAATAACATTTCCCGTAACAATGTTGTCAAACTATAAAATAGGAACTGGGAAAAAAGTACAAGGCACTTTAGGAAATTAAATCATAAATAAAATATGGCTTAATTATTACAAAATCTTTTTTTATGTAATATAACACTTTTTTTTATACACTGCAATGCATTTAAGAACAGAAAATCGAATGGAAATCACTTTAAATTTTGTATTTAAATGCTAAAAAATTACCTAGTCTTTCTTATATTTTTAAAACCACATATGAACATGAACTCATGAATAAAAGAACCAAAACCCAAACTGAATTTTAACTGATCGTTTTGTTTGCAGAGTGAGTGCTTTTAATATTCCAATAGCCTCTCTAATTTATAAAGCATACTCAATGTTATACCCTCCTCCGCTGGCGTGTTTAAAAATGAATAGAAATCATCGATTGATTGCCGTTTGCTGTGGTTGAACTACGAGTTTTTGGAGCAGCTCTGCTGTTCAGTGTGTGCATTCAGTGTCCTCGTGTACGACAAGTACATGACAATGACAGACACGACAAGCCACAGCACCAACCCCGCATTCCGCCTCCTGCCATGCTCCATCTTGGCATCCTGACATCCTTCCTTCCTGCCCAGAAACAAGCAAAATGAATTTGCAGTCTTAGGGAGTTTCGGGAATCAATGGGCGACAAAAAGAGAATCATTTAAAGCCTCGTTGTTTGGCTCCACTCAACTGGCAGTAACAGAACCAACAACAGCCACGGCTGCTGCGATGTCAGTTAAAGAAGATTGATGATCGCTTATATATAAATCATAGTGCTGCAGATAGCAGCGGCCCCAATAGAATAACTTTTGCCACAACTAGAAAATTGTGTTTATAAACATTTATGAAGGAAATTCCCGGCCTCGAGAGGAGCAGACGAGGGATTGAAAAAGATGAGAGGCCCACAATGATGATGATGATGAGGACGACTATGACGATGATTATGGGGCTGCGAAAGGCTGGCTGGCATCAAGTGCTTTAAGTTATTGACTCAAACTCTAACCCGAAACTTGAATGCAACATGGGGGCCCGATGGCAGGGTAAAGTTGGCAGACTGCAGAATAATGCTGCCATGGAAAGTTTTCGTTGTTTGAGTACAATTTTTTTGTTCTGCATACTCTGTATTTTAATCAGTGGGCTTGCTATTATATACATGGTCATGCCTTATTGATTTTGATTTAAAAAGACCTGAAAAAAAAACCCTTCAACTGTCTAGGTTCAGGTATAAATTAAAACAGAGAAAGAGAGGCTGCTAAAAAAATGCAAATAGAGATTCAAGGCACATGTGAGCTGCAATGAGTTAGTGTCCAATGATGTTGGCTTTTATTTGCCTCGAAAATTATAACAAAATCCCTTAAGGGTGTTCAAATTTAGTTCAAAATGTATGAATGGTACTTTCCCATTCCTTAAATTATAATTTAATTTTATTATAATCCCTCCACGCTCCTCCTATCCTATTTATTAGATAAACAAAAGCCTTACTTTTGTATAATAAAAAGGTGTAAAAGTCCTAAGTAATTTCACCGGCTCATTAATGCAAGTTTGTCCGTTTTTTGGCCCCCCGAAAAACATAGCAATATAATTCAAATAAAATTCGCCATGTGCGTGAGAGAGAAAGGAACTCTTTTAAATATTTCCAACAAAAGTTTTTCCTCGAAAAGCAAAGAGAAAGTTTTGCCTCGGCACCCTTCTCCAAGGATCTTCACCCGCCGGCTTTCGACTGTTTTTCTCATTTTCGTCCCTCGACAAGCGTTGATGATGCTGCAACTTTTTATGGTCCTTACGGATGCAAAAGGATATCTCAATTTTATGCTAAAGAGTGCGGGGAGATTAGATGGTGGTCCGTTCTCATAGAAATTCAAATAATCTAGCTTATTATTTTTTTGCAAAAATTACAAAATATTTAGGAAATTATTTAGGAACTATCAGGGGGGGTTACAAAAATACTTAGAAATACAGACAGGGATTTAATATTATTTTCCTAAATAATGTCAGGGGGTCCAAGTTATTAAGATCAGTAATTCCCCATTTGTTCTAAGTCATAACTACTTAACCAACTTTTACGATAGGAAAACTTTTATGCGGTCTACTGTTTTATTGTATTTTTCTTCGTACATTTCCCAAAAACAATTAAATTTAATAAACGAAATACTCATTTACAAGTTGGTGCGGTTGCTAGCCAAACAGTGGCAGCACAACTAAAGTTTGGGGTTAAAGTTTTATTTTACTTTTCGGTTCTAAGTGATTTGGCTTTTAGGATTGCTCTGGCTCCCCGGCACCGCCTTCATTTGGCCAGTTGGCCGTTTGGCCATTTGGCCATTTGGCCATTTGGCCGGGGCCAGAAGCACGTAATAAACTCGATTTAAGTGCCCAAAACATACGGCCACAGACAACAAACCGAGCGAGCAAACCGAAAGCGCCGGCAAAGTCCAGTCCAGCTCATGACAAACAAACCAAAGCCGGACATGGTCTCTCTCTGTGTGCTCCAAAGCTACCCCAATACTCGCCACCTACTCAAACATGCAGTGATGCCGGGTTCTCCTTTTCAAATAGCGAAACGAAGGATTTAACCGACTTTTGCCGTTTTTTAAATCCGGATAGAAATTGGGAAATGGAAAGGAAAAAGGAAAATACGAGGGTTTTGTATTACATTTTTGATCTATCCTACTTGGATTGAGTTAAGTTTATCATATTATTTTCTATGTGATCTTTAATAAGTAGAAATATTTTCCGAATATGGTAAAGGCTTTCTGAAAAACAGTCTGTATTTAGATTGAAAATCAATGTTCCTTTTCTAAATTTAGTTCCAATAATATTTTCGTTTTACAATATTGTTTAAAATGTATGGAACTCCTCTTAATGTAAACTAAAAAAGGATAAAATCAATTCAAAGACCCACTAATTTCGAGAAATCTCTCAAACCCATAAAGGATAATTTCCCCCGAATAAAGGCCGTATCAGCATCACTTGACTCCCACTGAGTGACGGGGCTTTGTTTGCACTGTTCTGGAATTGCCAGAGGAGCTCAGCTCCTCGTCCTTCTCCCTCTCCCATCCAGACCCAATTCCCGTGTGCATTTAAAGTACATTTATGTCAATCACGCTCATTATGCGCACATCAGTGCATTAAATTATACATCCAGCTGAGTGGACAGAGATGGTAGATGGTACCATATCGCATCAGACTGGTCTGGCGATGTCGATATAAATGAGAATTGAGACCGCAGAGCAAGGAAGTTGAAATGCCAACGGAAGCCGCCATATTTGTATGTACGGCCAGATGCTGACCGGGCATTACCGCAGCGGTGAAAACCCACCACCGGATGCAGCTCGGCTTCCTGTTTCCCCTCGGGAGAATCACGACCATGGTCAAGCGGAAATCTCTTCTACCCGCGAGTGAGTCCCTCACTTTGACACCTTTTTTTTACCGTTTATTTTTTTGTTGCCAAGGGAAAGAGCTATTTTAATATTAATTTTACAAAGCAAGTTTTTGTAATTTCAGACACGGAGAGAATGTTATTAAATCGATACATCTTTATCCGTAGATCCTGCTATATATTCCCTGTTTTTTCTCTCTCTGTATTTTTCTGTTTGCTCTTCGTTGAAACGTTTCCTTACCGCTTCGATTTTTTAAGAGAAATAAACGTTACCCTGCCACCTCTCATTAAAACGTTGCGATTGCAAAAAAATAAACATGAAAATATCCTCCGAAAAGGCGTGGTGCAAATTTTCCCAAAGTTTATCATTAAAGGCGTACCAAAATGAAAAGCCTGGGAAAGGCGTTGACAGCAGGGGAGAAGCAGAAGGAGAAGTAAAAGTGATGTGTGAACTGCAAATTGCACGAGCTGACAACGGAAATTCGCCGGCTGGCAGTGAAAATGTTTACGATATTCATGGACTCTCATTTGCAGGGTGAAGGGTTTTCACATTTCCGCATGGATGGCAGAAGCTTTACGTCCAATCGTTAAGTTTTCCTGTGGAATTTCAGTGGCAATTAATTCGTACATATCTCGGAGATATTTTTGCAACATTTTAAGCATACTTTGGTTAAGTCTTGGAATAAAAGAAATGGTTTCGAGAGCTTGTATAATATTTTTAAAAACTGCCCGATAAAGTATGCTAGGAAAAAGATAGTTCCTTTAGTAGGGTTTATTATAAAGGGGATTTGTATTATCTAAGAGATAAATATCAAGAACCGTAGTGATTAAAGGATTTTGCTCCGAAATTAACCCTAAAGTTGAGCAATATTAATTCCGTGAGATGAAAGCAATTAACCTACAAAATTCCCCTAAGAATTTTTTTTCGAATTAAGTAGAGTCACATTCCAGCAGACTGCCAGACAACCGGATTAATATCAATCTGTCGACCTTTTATTTGCCGTGGTAAACAACAATTGTCCTTAATTATGAAAGCTGCCGTGTTGCAGTTCAAAATTCAGAGGACGCAAAATCTCTGGAAATCTCAGTCATTCCTCGGCCATGACAGCGGCAGCAGGAACAACTCCTCTCCCTCCCCTCTCTCTTTGGCCGCCCGCACAACAAGCACATTCAGGGAAGTACAATCACGGAAAACTGTGTGTTGCATGCCCCGCAGGCGTGGCACGTACTCCTGCCAACTGTCAACGCGTCATTCAGCGCGCTAATTAAGTGAAAAACTATGTTGCACACAACCAAACAACGCTCGCTCGCTCATACAGACACATATATGTATCTTTTTTGACCCAAAATGCAAACAAAAACAAGAACAAAAAGCAAAGGAGATGCGTTATAGTTGAGGGTCTCGACTTGGAGATGTGCTGTATAAATGTATTTAAATTAAAAATCATAGGGAAGCTAGTGTTACAGCCATACCTCCCTAAACGGCCTCTCCTTAAACGGCCCTTCGCTATAACAGCCTTATTTATTTTCATTTTACGGCTATTTGCTTGACTGCCAAGAGTTAAGTAACGTATTTATGCCGTAAAGCGAGGTATTTGTATATTGTTTTACAATTTAAATAATTATATATCTATAAAAGTACCTTTTATATTTAAGAAAGACTAATTTCGAAGCGATTTATATATTTTTGCTTTTACTTATGAATTATTGACACGATAATTTTACTTTGTGTTTTGTATTTAGTTTAATTTTTAACAATATAATAGCAAACCCATAGAGAATCTTTAATGTAGCTTTAATACTCCCCGAAGCATAACTTAAGAGGCTGATTAAAAGCTTTTTTACTCAAATACCATCACCTCCAACATACCCCTTGTAATCCCCCAGAATACTGGGTATTGCAAGCACCCAAAGTTGTTGACAAACACCGAAGCCTGAAGGCGGAGGGCTGCTGAACTGAATCCGAATCCTGAATCTGAAACTTTCCTTTTTTCGTGTGCGCGCCCACATAATTCGCAACAGCGACAGATGCAAATTTCCCTTCGAGCCCAAAAGGCGCTTAACCCCTTTTTCCCGCGCGCTGATTGAAAAACAAGCGAAGAGGTCGCCCGGCTGAATGGAACCAGAGCAAATAGCTAGGACAATGGCTTTAAAGCTTAAGTAATACCATTAAAGACCCTCCATGGTATCCATGGAGGTGGGGCACGTTCTCGGCCCAGGCAAGAGTCAATTAAAATTTCTATTTGATTTGGCAAATGTCAGTGGCAGGCACAGGAAAGTTCCAGGACTTGGCAGGAACAGGGCTAGCCCAACCAACCATCCGGCAACTACGTGGCTCCCCAGTGGTGTACATACCACGAGCCAACGAGCCATTGTGCTGACCAACTGCCAGGAGCAGGCCAGACAGATAAGACCAGCTCGAAATTGGCTACAGGTAGACAGAGTAAACAAGGGAAGGCATCCGTGGGCGTTCTGAAAAGGAATTTCCCAATTAAGGATGACCGGAATTAACAACATTTTTACTTGTTAGCTTCTAGGCAGTTTTTTTTGTTAAAAAATAAGAGCTGTAACATACATTTCTCAGCTCTAACAGAGTGCTCTTCTACGACTTTTCACAGTTTGTGTATTCCAATTATTTGCATATCTCTTTGTTGGAACCAATATACCAGCTCTGAAGCCTTTTGTGTAGGTGCTAAATTCCAACTGGAATCGAAAGGACTAACTGTGTGGGAACATCCTTGAACAAGCGATTGGCATGACGACGATGTCGGGTAAACGAACTCAATGGCCAAGGCAGCCATTCCACAGATAAGCTGAAGGGAAAATAAACTGAAATTGAGTGCACGGTGGCTGCAGCAGGTCGGGTCTCGGGTTTCGGAAGGGAGCGGAGCTGCAGGTTACCATATATATATTTTTGATTTTTATGTAGAACAAGCGCACTGAACCACAATACGGGCTAAATCAAAACGAGGCGTAAAACTAATTTCGAACAGTGCAAAGCCGACGCCGCCAAGCGAAATTGCAGCGTTCTATAATTTATGGGGTCATGCGAACACTCGCACACACACCTTGGGTGCTGCACCGGTATAAATACATAAAAAAGCACTATAACAAAAGCAGAATAGCTGGCGAAATTTATGACTTGTGGTTGCAGCCTGGCATCGCATCCCAACACGGTCACGCGTACACACCTGTACCCGTGAGTGTGTGTTTGTGTGTGTATGAATTCGCGATAAAAACTTTCTCTTGCGAAATGGGAGCGAATTTCGGCCCGAAAAGTATGCTACAATAAAGTTTAGCCAGACGGATACGAACAGCGATATTAGCAGATCATTGCGGGAAAGCCCTGATATAGCCATAGCTCATGGGAAATAGTTGGAAAATAAATTAATTTAGATCCAGCTTTCAGCAGAGTCATTAATTATGGTTTTGTAGGAATTGTTTGGATATCAGAACAGAAACAGTTGCACATGTAATTACCAGAGGTCCTACATTGGGGTCAAACAAGTATTATTTCGGTTTAGCTCTTAAACCTATTTTTAAAAAAATTTCTAAAAATTTCTCATTATTTTAATGGAAGAGAAAAAAAGCGAATCAGAGTGCAGATTTGAAAAAAAATCTCGTTCGCTACGGAGTAAGACTTGCTCCTTTGCTTTCACATTGCAGGCAAAGCATGAAAGAGAGAGATGTAATTACCTTAAAGTTCTGCTGCATCTAAACTAACTAAATTAGCAAACCTAAAGCCTGACTAATTTAAATTTCAAACCTCAGTCTAGCTACTTAAGACCCAGAACCACTTCAGTCGCTTCAATCCGACTATAACTAGGATGCCATTTATATATACCTACCTCCTCTGTGGCATTATAGCATTAGCTACTTCCGATCTCGATGTGTCGAATATAGATTGTTCGGTGAATGGAACCCTGGAAAAGTGTCCCAGTCCCTGTCCCGATACCTGTGAATTTGTGAGCAGAACCTGCATCGATGGATGTGGCGGACCTTGTGTTTGCAAGGAGGGCTATATAATCGATGGCGATCGCCATATCTGTGTGCTCAAATCGGACTGTCCGAATGAAATGAAGCAGACCACAATCCGTAGACATTATCCAGTGAATATCAAGTACTTTGGTTCCTCCATGCTGTTTAATTTTACGGATTATAAACCCATAGAACTGCTGATACCTGAAGAATAATAAGTTTAGTAAAGAAATACAAATAAATAATTTATTTTGTGAGTTTTGTTTATTTTAAAAGTGTTTCTTTGCCGCTTAAGTGAGTTTCAGAGCGACTTACATAGGCTGGAGATTTTTTTCTTAGCTCTCTAGGTCACCTTTGTGGAAGGCGCTGCAGTCTGCTTTTGGGCGGTCTTATTTGTCTTCGTTTTTTGGCCCTGTCGCTTGGCGCCCGTTGTCCGTTTGTTTCCATTTCGCTTGGAGGCAGTGCCTCGGCGCTTGCCACCACGACCGCGCTTGCCCCGACCGGCACAGCGACGGTTGCCACCGCGCCTGCGGTTCTTGCGGCCACGGCCCCTGCGGCCGCCCCTGCTACGTCTGCTGCCACGACGGCGGTTACGACCCTCCACTCGGGGCAGATCAAGCTCCTGCTCCAGCTCCTCTTCCTCCTCCTGCTCGGCCTCCAGTTCCTCCAGATCTTCGTTTTCATCTCGCTCCTCTTTCTCAGCCACCTTGGACTCTGTGTTGGCGGCTGCAGTGTCTACTTGCTTAAGGGCCACTGCCTGCTCCACTTTGTTGTCAATCTCTTGACCCTCCTCCTCCTCCTCCTCTTCGTTCTCGTTCTCGGCATCGTCGTCCAGATCCTCATCGTGCTCCAGGATGTCGTCGCCATCCTCCTCATCCTGGGCGATGGCATAGTACCTGGCATTCAGGCGCTGCAGATCCCGGAGATCCCGGAGCGCGGCTCTGGTCTGGACGCTCTGATGCCTGGGCTTGGCCCAGCTGCCTGTGCCAATACTGAGCAGGGCCACCAGGGCCACGAGTAGGAGCCACTTCGATGACATGGCTGATGGATGCGTTGTGTTGCTGCACTAACTGCAGCCCAAGGCTTTTATGGCCAAAAAACTAGAGCTTCGCCGACAACTGTGTCAATAGCCCAAGACCATTTGCTGTTTGACTTGGGAAAGTGGGCCTCCCCAAAAGCCCCCGAAAATTGCTTGTTATCAGGAAGCCAACAACACTTCTGACACCTTCTTATTTATGCTCTAAGCAAATTTAAATTAGTTTTTTATTGTTTGCCACAAGTTAAGGAACAGCTTTCGACCCGACCCGGCTAATGATGCAGTGCCCCCGAGTCACGTACTCCAACTTGGCCCACAACAGTTGGCGCTCCCGGCCATATTGCTCGCTCCGGCTCCGTTGTTGTTAATGTTTAATTGTAGGCACGTACCACGGGGCTACTACAACAACTGCATAAACATTGGAATTATCTGACATTTTCCGGAAAGCTAGATGAAAACGGGAACGGGGGAGTGGGAGTGGGCGGTGTTCCTGGATTTGTTGTGCGGACCGAGCGGCGTTAACACGTCTCCACTCTGCATATTTAATGGAAAAATAATTTGGCAACCTCATAGCTATGGGGTCACAGCTGTGGATCAAGTGATTGAAATTGGAATTATTCTGATATAATTTATGTGAGCGTGCGTTGATTGCGCCATATTTGTATTGTTCATGGAATGAAAATGTAAATAATTTAAATTATGCAATGTTTTTGCTACTGGTATTTAATTTCAAGACAGGCTTTAATAGCTGGAGACTTCCGGGGGGAGAGTGCTTGCATAAATCTATGGAGACTTAAAGGTGTTGAAATCGACTTGGGGAGGGTTTCACGTCTCAATGTTAAAATTTATCGGATAGATCAAGTTTCTGTCAAGAAAATTTGGTTTTCTCGTGCCCCTAGGGCTGGGTTTTCATTTCACTGTTAAAATTTGTCGAACAGATAATGTTATTGTTAAGAAAATTTGGGTTTCTCGAGCCTTTTGGTCCGGTTTCTCGCCTTGCAGTTAGAATGTATCGGACAGATAAAGTTTCTGTTAAGAAATTTTGGCGTACTCTATGCCTGAAGACCCGATTTCTTGTCTCACTGTTAAAATTTCCCGGATAGATAAATTCCTTGCTGGGAATATTTGGGTTTTCTTGAGCGGCTATGGGAGAGTTATCATTAACAGGTACTCCATGACTCCCGGTTAAGTCTTTTTCTTAACAGCACTCTGATATTCTTTTTTGTTCAGATACAATATGCAATATACAATACAATTTGGTCTTTACGTTTTGCAGACTGGAATTTTAACAATGAGACGAGAAACAAGTCCTTAAAGGTTAACTAGATATATTTATATTTATAAGAAAAACTTCCTGTTAAAGTTTAACTTTGTAAAATTAATTAAACGAAAAAGTTGATGATTTATTTCATCATTACTTTGATTTATTTTCAAATGGTTCTAAATATGTAAATCTCTCGGATAAAAGCAGCCCTTTAGCAACAATAAAACCCTGAAAGATTACCATAATTGCTTCGATGCCACACACAGACACACACACCTCTTGACTGTCGGTTGGTCGATTCATTACAATTCCAACTTGGCAGAGACCCAAAATGATTGAATGGCCGCCTCGATTTCCTCGTTTCCACGTTTCTTCTTTGTCAAATCGCACCGAGTGACCATTATTCCGTCATCTATCCGATTTCAGGTCCCTGTCCAGCCTCGTACTTCACATGCAACGATGGATTCTGCATACCGATGCGCTGGCGATGCGACTCGAAGGCCGATTGTCCGGACAGGTCCGATGAGAGCAGCGAGTGCGGTGAGTATTCAATGGGTTTCCCACTTTTCCCAATCCCCAATCCTCCATACCCACTGGCCGGGCTTCCCGCTGGGGACATTAGCAGTCGGTGATTGCTTTATTATTGGTTTGACTGTTCGGTTGGAACATTCCCCCGGCTGTGTCCCTTCTAATGACAGGTGGGCCGTGTGTGTGTCCAGGACTAAAAATTCACCGCAAATACATGGCCTGGAGGACAGGCCCCCCTCATCCAGCCCGAAACCAAAACGGGGCCGTAGCAAATGCAATTAGTTGGCAAACCATTTTTGGGGCCAGCCGGCAAATCCGTAAATTGAAAGCCCGAGTCCGAGGACTTTAAAGGCCAGCAACTCCGGGTCGAGAGCTAGCTCTGGCGATTGTCCTTAATTTCCTTGAGGGATGATAAGTGGACAAAGCCAAATAAATGTGTAGACATTTTTATTCTCCTCTTGTTTGGCCCAATAAAAGCAACGAGCTGCAACAATTGCTGCTCCTGCTGCTGCTGGCCCAGAGACTTTTTCTTCTGGCATTTTTAATTTAATTTTTATGGCACTGCCAGGGGAAGCGGAGGAGCCAGCAGACAGAGCGAGACAGCGACAACTCAGACGACAAATTGTCGGCAAATATTAATGCAACAGATTATAATAAATGTGCCTGGCACATCGTCGTTGTCATCCACATTTGCCAAACTCCTCCCCGGCAGCTCCTCGCTCCTCGCTCTCGCTCCATCGGTCGCCTCTTCCGCGCAATTTCAATTAAACTGAACTGAATGCAGGCAGCCACACATACTGCTGCAGATATGCACTTTATAAAGTGTTGTCACATATATAAAAGTCTCTTGATATATTGCATTTAAACTGGCCTCGTTACACTAGCGACAAAAAAGTTTCCTCGGGTAAGCGAACGGATCCGACGACGATCCTCTCGAAATGAATTTATATTCAAATTTATGCGAAACTTTTAAATGCTGCTTGACTTAAAAGTGGCTCTTGGTGGGATTTTAAAACAGTGTTAAACTGTGAATGTCTGAGCTTTAACTAGATTTTTGGTTTGCACTTTTAATGGAATTATTTAGAGTCCAAAGAGAAGGTCATAGAGACTCAAAAGTGCCTTTAAATAACTCAATTCCAGTTAGAATTAGTTTAAAATCTATAAAATCTCTTCAGTTTCACCCATTTCCTCCACTCTTGCCTTGTTTCAATTTATTTATTCACACTTTTTGAGTGTATCAACTTTTATGAGGTCTCTCTCCCCAGCTTGACTTCAAAATGGAATGTTTCCATACTGCTGCAGAGACATTACCGAACAATATTATAATATTTCCCTGTTTTTCCTAGACATTCGTACATTTGTGAGCATTTCTCAGAGATGCAAATTGCTTGACACAAATAAAAGGAAAATATATTCGCAAAAGAAGAATTCAAATAACGCGTTGTATTCTCTCCGCATCGGAGGTCCAAATCAGAGGCAGCAATGACAATGCCATGACAGCAACCGGGGGTAGGGATTGGGTGGTCCTTGGCCCTTGGTAGCTGGTAACAGAGGGGCGGAGGAAGCCAGGCAACAACACAAAGAGCTGACATCCGACCGACATGCGCGACTATAACCATAAAAGCCACATTGGCGACACATGGGAACGGCCAAAAAATATTTTGCTTGCCAAGAGGTTAAACTCCAGAGACAGCCATTGGACGTGTCCATGTCTCCGACTCCGAACCCGGGGCTCCTCCGTACTTCCGTATTCCCGTATTCGCGTGGCAATTTGCATGCCGGCTGCCACGGCAGGGGCAAGCACACGGCTATAATACGTAATAAGCCCAAGGGCATGCAGTCACGGGGTCCAGAGTAAAGTTTAAATTTTTTATTTTCCTCGCCGGAGTGGAAACGAATTCGCGACCAGGAATTTTGTCAAGGCTGCTAGGAGGGGTGGCCCCCGCTGACCAGCGCCAAAAAGTGGGTTGGCCAGAGTGCTGGATCCCAGCATTTATTTAATCAACTCTCGCCCCCTCGAAAATGGTCAAAAATGAAGCTTCTGCCCCGGCAATTGTTAAACATTTTCAAGTGCCACGGGGAGTTCAACTAACTGGAAGCGCAGAGTCAACCCAAAAATTAACTGGCCATCTAGCGGAGCGTATTTGTCACACTTTTTTTTTGTTCTGGGTTCACCACCCCATCATAGTCCTTCGAGGGTTGGTCATTGTCACCCCCTAAAATGGGAATACGAGGCAGGGTCCTTTATTAAGAGTGGAGCTAATTGGGTAATGGCAGCAGCCGTGGCGGTAAGGGAAAGGAATGCGCGGAAACGTGAGGCTATTTACCATTTTAAAAAGGCGGCGGTCTAGCCATCTGCCACATAAGTAATTTGTTTTCTATTAGAAATATGACTCGGGGAACTAAATAAATTGGTTATTATGGGTTTAAATTGGCTGAAGTATTTTTTAGTTAAAAAATAAAGGAAACAATATGCTTGGAGTTACACCATATGGAACTTCAATCTTTCATTTATATTTTCAAAATATAAATACCTCGCTTTACGGCCTAGATACGTTCTTAAGCACTTGGCCGCAATGCAAAAAGTCGTTTAAGTTAATTAATTATTATGTATATATATAGACATCGAAAAGAAATTTGTTTACTGTCAAAACGAAACATTTTATGCCTTTAATCCAAAATGTAATTGAAAAAGGCTGTTATACCGAACCATATGTGTGTATCTAAAATATTTTTTCTGCATAAATTACTAGGCTATTGATATCCCTTAAAAATCTCTCCAAAGCTAACTACAAAATGTTAAATTGTAAAAAAGAAAACACAAATATACTCCGAATTTAAATCCCACAACATTTTGTGGCATACTTTGAGACACCCTTTTAAGGCATTTTCAAACCCTAAAGATTTCTGCGAAACCCCCAATTATAACAATTTGTTTTAAAATCCGCAATGTCGCCGTGGTTGGTCCTTATCCCTGAATCCCTGATAACCCTATTGATGACACTTTCCCACCCTCCAACTAAAAAAGTGCTGCGTGGTATCACAGTTATTTTTAGGATTTTCCACTTAAAGTGCGAGTTAAAACTTTTATATCTGCCGAAAGTTCGCCACGACTGCTGCTCTTGTTTGCGTTTTATTTACGATATCTCGCGAAATAATTCAACGATTTGTACGAACAACAGTAGCAGCAGCAGCAACTTTCGGTGGCCGAAATGCGAACCACTAACAAACCCGTCCATAAATCTTCATTTCGGTTATTGTTATTGCACGGGAGTGTACTGAGCTTGTTCTGCCCTCGGGCTCCTCCTTCCTTCTCCTTCCAGCCAAGGCGCCCAAGTGCAACGAGGGACAGTTTCGGTGCGGGCACAGCCGCCACTGCATCCCGGACAACTGGCTATGCGATGGCGAATACGACTGCGGCAAGGGCGACACATCCGATGAGACCAACTGTGAGTAAGCCGATGGCCAGCCAGCCAGTCCACCCACTGACCCACTGATACTATATCTTCATACCCTCTCCCCCCCTATGGACTAGGTCCCAATGGAGCTGCGCCCAAGTGCCGGGCCTTCGAGAGCGAGTGCCACAACGGCGACTGCCTGGAGTTGTCCCGCTTCTGTGACGGCCGCTGGGACTGTGATAACGATGAGCTGCAATGTGGTAAGTGTCGCCAGGGAGCTTTTGGAGGTCTCTGAGGGGAATATTAAATAAAATTATAAAATTTGAGACTTACAATTACCTATAATTTGATTGAGGGATGAATGCACTATGGCGCATAAAGCCATAAACTTAAATTAGGGGGATAAAGGCTAATCTATATGTAAAAATTATACAAGTAACGGCAAGAGCAGTTCTAAGAGATTTATTTACCTTGAAAATAAACCTAATTTCCTCTTCATTCTTTCCCAAAATACCTCCAAATAAATGGCCAAATTTAATGATATTTTCCACCTTCCCCCGGCAGATAAACAGAATGCGGCCTGTGCCGCACTGAACTGCAGCTACAACTGCAAGCTGACCCCGCAGGGGCCACGCTGCTACTGCCCCAAGGGTCAGGTGCCCGAGTCGGCCAACTCCACCCGCTGCGTGGACTACGACGAGTGCACGGAGCCCGGAACCTGCGACCAGGTGTGCCGCAATACGCCGGGCTCCTACGAGTGCTCCTGCGTCTCCGGCTATGCCAAGTCCAAGGGAAGGCGCTGTCGGGCCATCAATGGTAAGTGAGTGCCAGGAGCACGCCCGCCGCCCGGAAAAACATTCCCGATATACAGTCAAGGACCCAAGGCTAATCCCACTCAATTTATAGTGCCACCCACGGAGCCGGCCACGCTGACGTTGCTATCGCAGGGCAACATCCGGCGCATCGGAACCAATGGCGAAGTCATCGGCCCCGGTCCCTCGCCGTGGGCAAAGGATAAAGATAAGGACACGGATAAGGACAAGGACAAGGAGGACGGCCCTGCTGGGGGCCAGCTACTGCCGACGCAGTCCGCGCGCTTTGTCCACGCCTTCGAGGTGTGGCACCGGAACCGTACCCTCTGCGCCCTGCACAACAGCTGGCACGAGCTTCTCATGCAGTGCCAGCGCATCGACGATGACCGGGTCAACTGGACGTTGCCCATTTCCTCGTTCGTTTCGGCGCAACAATGTGAGTCTCCACGGGGGATTGTCTGCCCACCCGAAAAGTGCGGGGCTCTTATCTTGACCCAACTCCGCTGTTTCCATTGTTTGTCTGAATCGGTTTTCTCGGTTGTTTTTTTTCCTTCGCAGTTTTTACGGAGATGCGCCTGGACTGGCTGGCGGGTAATTGGTATTTGCTGAACGAGGACGACGGCCTGGTCTATCTGTGCACCAATGCGATGACCCACTGCCGCCTGATACTGCAGCAGGTGGAGCACATCTCCTCGCTGGTGTTGGACCCCACCAAGGGATATCTCTTCACCACCGACTCCACGCCCAGTCTGTCGCGTTCGCTGCTCGACGGCAGCAATCGCACGGTCCTGGTCACCGAGCAGATATATCACCCGAGCAGCATCGCCCTGGATCTGGCCAATGAGCTGGTCTACTGGATTGATATCTACAAGGATGTCATCGAGCGGGTGAATTACGAGGGACAGAATCGTTGGACGCTGAAAAAGTCACCAGATGTAAGTAAAGTTAGGTGAAAGGGTTAAAAATTCAAAGGGGGTCTTGTGATTTGCCTGCAATGTACAAGCAAAGCAACAACAATACATTCAAATAATTTCTTTCCTTACCCATAACATTTTTGTTAGTTGAAAAAATGTTAAAAATTCAGACCTCGCTGGTTTTTTTCTCTATCTTTCACACTTTGCTGCAATGTACAGCAAAACAGCAACAACAGCTTTTAAAATTCACTTATATATTTTAAGTCTTAAATAATGTTTCTTCTTACCTATAATGCTTTTATTCTTAGCCATACAAAATGTTCAGAATTCAGATCTCTCTCGTTTCTCGCATTTCCTTTTATGCTTTGCCTGCAATTTACAAGCATAGCAGCAACAGTACCACTTAGTAGTTTTGGGCTTCAAATAATGTAATTCTTTACCTATAAAGTTTTTAATTGTTAGCAGAAAAAAAACTTGCTCTCTCTTCCACGCTTTGCCTGCAATGTACTAGCAAAGCAGCAACAATCGCTTTTAAGATCCATACAGTAGTTGTGGGTTGCAAAAAATGTATTCACTTACCATTAAATTCACATTTGTTAGCCGATAAAAGTTGTTTAAGATTCACTGCCCTCGCTGGTTTTTTGCTCTTTCTTCCACGCTTTGCCTGCTATGTACAAGCATTTCCCTTAGAAGCTTTGGCTTTGAATTAAAGCATTTTCTTACCCCTAAAGCTTTCATTTGTTAACCAAATTAAGCTACTTAATGTCTTTATTTTATCATACTTTTCTATGGCCTTCCAACCCCTCGCTCATCTCTACTCCCTTCCTGCAGTCCCCAGTGCCATTGAAAACCATCCATGCTCTGGAAGTCTTTGAGAACACCATTTATTTGGCACCGTGGATGGACAACGCTATCGTGACCCTCGACAAATTTACGCTCAAGGCCCGCGTCCTCGTTGCGGATGTGAGTCGCGGTGCCAATTTCCGCATTTTCCACCGCCAAAAACAGCCGGAGGTGGCGCATCCGTGCCGGGACAACAACGCTGGCTGCAACCAGATTTGTGTGCCGCAATGGACCCGGGGCTTTGCCAGCGCCAAATGCCTCTGCACCGCCGGCTACAAGCTGCACAATCAGACCACCTGCCTCCTCTCTGCCCTCGACAAGTTTTTGGTCTACACGGACAAGCAGCTGGCAAGGATTACGGGCGTGCCACTGGACACGGAGCAGGTGCATCGGCTGCAGCAGATCGGCGAACAACCGGATGTGATGGTGCCGGTGCACAATGTCTCGCTGTCGTCGAGCATCGATGTGAGTGTGCGGGGCAAGTCGGTGTTCTACGTTATACCCGATGCCGATGCGAGTCCCATTGGGGACGAGGAGCACACGTGCAGCATAAGGAGTCAGTCGCTGAATGGCAGCGTCTCCCGGCTGTTGGTTAGCGGCCTGGACAAGGTGCATGCCATGGCCTTTGACTGGATTAATGAGCACCTGTACTGGTCCAGCCACCGGAAGCTGCAGGTGGCCCCCTTGAGGAATATGAGCAAGGTGCTCACCTTTAACACGGACTGTGATGTGATGTAAGTAAATGAATCCCTAAAAAATCCCTTTAAATCCGTAATAAATCTCTTAAAAGGTCCCTGGAACTCGATCCCATTACGGGCCTCCTCTACTGGTCCCAGTGGGAGTCGCAGACCTGCGAGGCCGGCATCTACAGCGCCTGGATGGATGGCACGCACAAGGAGCTGCTGGCCAAGGCCACCACCACCATGCCCATGCGCTGGCCCCGCAGCCTGGACGTGGACCGGCGCACCAAGGAGCTGTACTGGTGCGACTTTAGGCTGGGCACCATCGAGCTGATGAAGCTGGACGGCACCGGGCGGGAGCTGCTCTTCAAGTCGGATCAGTTTCACCCCTACTCCATGGTCCAGAGCAACGGCCTGATCTACTGGGTGGACCACATAAACTCCACGATCTGGCGCTTCCATGCCCATCAGGCCAACCTCTCCAGCACGTTCAGTTCCACGGTTCACCTCCAGCGAACTGGGCGAGGAGCTGACCTGAGGATCTTCGATTTGGCCACGCAGCCACTGCCCCAGACTCCGAGTGCTTGTGCGCAGTCCAAGTGCCCCGGGATGTGCCTGAACACGCCCAAGGGAGCCATCTGCCGGTGTCCGGATGGGTTTACCCTGAATGGCACTGGAAGCCACTGCATTCCTCAGTTGGCTCCCTCACCCATCCGGCCCAACTGCACCTCTGGATTCATGTGTCGGAACACGCGGCAGTGCATCGACGGGAAGGACATGTGCGATGGGTTCGAGGATTGTGATGATGGCGTGGATGAGAGCAGCGATCCTAAGGGTCCCTGCAACCCGCTGACCTGTGACAAGACGCTGCACTTTGTGTGCAACGGCAGGTGCTACCAGCGATCGCTGCTGTGCAGCTCCATTGCCTACTGCTCCGATGGCTCCGACCAGGTGAACTGCGAGCACAGCACCTGTAATAGCAACGAGTTCACCTGCCAGAAGAGCGGGCGCTGCATCCAGATGGCCTGGGTCAATGATGGTGTGATAGATTGTGGTCCAGACGATGACTCGGACGAGTCGGCGGAGATATTCTTTGGCAGCAAGTGTCCGGAGTTGGACTGTGGCAATGGCAGGTGCCGGCAGTTTGCGGATGTGTGCGATGGCATCGATAATTGCGGGTAAGTGGGGTCTAGAATCCTCTTAGAGACCTTCTAATTCTTTATTTTCTATCCAGAAACAATGCCGATGAAACAGACTGCGAGCAGGAGTGCGGCCACGGTGAGAAGTACTGCCGTCCTATAGGTTGCTATGGCGAGATGACCATGTGCGATGGCATCCACGACTGCGAGGACTCCAGCGACGAGGCCCACTGCAATCAGACCAAGAGCGATAATCATCCTATGACGGGCTGGAAGGAGCTCAGCGAGTGTGCTCCTTTGGAGTTTGCCTGCCTGGATCCCTTTGAGTGTATACCCGACTTTCTGCGTTGTGATGGCATCCCTCACTGCTTTGATAAAACAGATGAGTTGAACTGCACCCACATCAATGCCACCCGCTTCGACCTGAACGAGACTGTGATCTGCGAGCATCCCGACCGGCTTTGTGGCTTTGCCAAGCAGTGTGTGACGGTGGATCAGCTTTGTGACGGGAAGAACGACTGTGAGGACACCACGGACGAGGGCTTCCTGTGTGCGGACAAGCTCTGCGAACGCGGGCACGAGTGCTCTCACAGGTGTCACAATACGCCGGAAGGCTACATCTGCTCCTGCCCGGATCACCTGTACCTGCAGCCGAACGGCAAGAGGTGCAGTATGCAGCATGCCTGTGATCACTGGGACACCTGCTCGCAGGTGTGCGAGACCAGCGGCAAGGGCTACGAGTGTCATTGCTTGGATGGCTTCGATCTGGCCTACGACAAGTTCACCTGCAAGAGCACCGCCCCCGATGAGCCTTATGTGATCTTCACCAACAGGCAGGATATCAAGGGCATCGACCTGAAGACCCTGAACGTGGGCAACTTCTACACCTCGCAGAGGAACATCATCGCCCTGGACTTTCTGTATGTGAACAAGTCCAATGTGGAGATCTACTGGACGGATGTGATCGACGACAAGATCTACCGCGGGCAGCTGGTGGGGGAGAGCCTTAGGAATGTGGAGGCTGTGATCCACTCGGGGCTGTCCACCACCGAGGGCCTGGCCGTGGACTGGGTGGGCAAGAACCTGTACTGGATCGACTCGAACCTGGATCAGATCGAGGTGGCCAAGCTGAATGGGAGTTTCAGGCGAACTCTGATAGCAGGCAGCATGGAGAGTCCCCGAGCGATTGCTTTAGATCCTCGCGAGGGCCTGCTCTTCTGGACGGACTGGGATGATAACTCCCCTAGGATTGAGCGGGCCAGCATGTCGGGCGAGGGCCGGCGCATGATCTCCACCAGCTGGCAGCTGAGCGCCGGCTGGCCCAACGGCCTGACCCTGGACTACACGCAAAGAAGGGTGTACTGGGTGGACGCCAAGTCGGACTCGATCAGCAGCACAATGTACGACGGCTCCGAGCACCATGTGGTCCTCCGCAACAAGGAGATACTCTCGCATCCCTTTGCCATCTCCGTCTTTGAGAATTATGTTTACTGGACGGATTGGCGCACCACGTCGGTTATCAGGGCGAATAAGTGGAATGGCAGCGATGTCCAGGTGCTGCAGCGCACCCAGTCCCAGCCCTTTGGCATCCAGGTGCTCCACTCCAGCCGCCAGCCCTGGGATAGGAATCCTTGTGGCGAGAACAATGGTGGATGCTCGCATCTGTGTCTGCTGAGTGGGAAGGGTACCTTCAAGTGCGAGTGCCCGCATGTGATGCGTCTGGATCCCAGTGATGAGCGGAACTGTGTGCCCAACGAGCAGGTCCTCCTCTTTGTCATGGTGGACGAGATCCGGGGCATTGATCTGCATCAGCCCAATCATCATACTATTCCCACTATCAGGCAGTCGCCAAGGGTGAGTTTTTCCTTTAATTTATTTACTAATTTATCTATTTAATCCTTATCCTTCCCTTTCCCTTAATTTATTTACTATTTTATCCCTTTCCCTTAATTTATTTACTAATTTATCTATTTAATCCTTATCCTTCCTTTCTTAGTTGGTGGCCCCTCAACGCATTGACTTCCTGGTGGACGAGAGTCGCATTTTTTGGTCGGACATCCAACAGAACGAGATCTCCAGCGCTGGCATCTCCAATGGCCTCATCGAGCCCATCATCAACACCAACATAGAGAAGCCCTATGGCTTTGCCGTGGACTGGATAGGGAGGAATATGTACTTTTCCTCGGGTCAGATCAAGTGCAATATCCTGGCAAGTAACCTCAAGGGAGAGTATGTAACCCACATCCATGAGGACATCAATATGGTGGACAGCATTGTCCTGGATCCAGCCAAGTAAGTAACCTTTTTAATTAAGTTCCTGGAATATTTCTAACCTTTCCTCCTAGTGGCAAAATGTACTGGATACACACCGCCTCCGATGGCAGCCTGTCCCAGCTGGAGCAGTCCAATCTGGATGGCTCGGGGCGGGCGTTGATCTACGAGCACGAGAATAGCCTTCAAAGTCTCACAATGGACTTTGACTCGCAGAGGCTGTACTATGCCTATGATAACTCTGGGATTGCCTATTATGACATACCCCGGAATGAAACCCACAAGGTGCTGGTGGCCAGCCAGATCACCTCCATCAGCTCGCTGACTGTGTACAATGGCACTCTGTACTTTCCGGAGAATATTCAAAGTGTGATTATGCAGTGCGAGAAGGAGGCCTGCTCCAATATGTCCTACTTAAGAGTTAACACGAGTAAGTTAAGGAACCTTTAGCTTAAATCTTAATCAAGAAGTAACCTCTTTTCCAGAGAGCATTCAGAGCATGAAGATGTTCTATGCGGATGCCCAGACAGGCACCAACACCTGTGCTGGCCCTCTGCGTGGAGGCTGTCAGCACCTGTGCCTGGCCATCTCCGCCACAGATCATGTGTGCCGCTGCGCTTTGGGCTATGATGTGGAGCCCAAGAATCCCACTCATTGCATACCCCGAGCAGAGTTTATATTCTACTCCATAGATGTGCTCCAAGGCGTGGAAATGGTGGATCCTTCGGAGGAATTTGATCAGCCAGCAGCGGTAAGGGATATCTTAAATAAATATCTCTTATAATCATAACCTATTCTCCCTTTAATACCAGGCCCTGGTTCCCATTTCCCGTGTGAGCTCGGCCAGCTTCATCGAGTACCTGGCCGCCACGGACACCCTCTACTGGGGCGACAATGAATTAGGCACCGTTTCCCGGGTAAAGCGGGATGGAACCCAACGGGAAACCATTCTGGAGGCCATCAATCTGGCCGGGTACAAGCAACAGGACTGGCTGGGCGGCATAGCCATCGACTGGGTGGCCGGGAACATCTACTGGAGCGACACCAAGCGCAATCTCATAGAGGTGGCTCGCCTGGATGGCAGCCACCGCTATGTGGTGGTCTCTAACCTGGACAAACCCACGGCCCTGGCGGTGGATCCCCAGCAGGGCCTGCTCTTCTATGTGACCCAGCAGCACATAGGCCGTGTGGGCTTAGATGGCAGCCAGCCCTTTGTCCTGGTGAATCAGACGCGTGCCAACTGGGCGGTGGGCAACCTGGTGCTGGACATGGAGGCCACCAAGGTGTACTGGTGTGAGAGGAACCCCGATGCCCTGATGAAAGTGGACTACGATGGGAACCTGAGGCAGCAGCTGCTGAACGTGAGCCTAAACAACCCGGTGGCTTTGGCCAAGATGGGGGAGTATCTGTATTGGGCGGAGAACAAGTACAACGAGGGCACCATAAGAGTGGCACCTCTAGCCAACCTGAGTAGGTCCAAGGTCATACTCGAAACGGAGCAAGATGCCATTAGGGATCTGAAGATATACTCCAAAAGGATACAGCGCGGCACCAATCCCTGTGCCCAGAGCAATGGGGGATGCGAGCAGCTGTGCCTATTCAACGGCACCAGCCCCATCTGCGCCTGCGCCCACAGCCGGCTGGCCTCCGACGGTGTCACCTGTGAGCCCTACGAGAACTTCCTGCTCTTCAGCTACCGCAGCAACATCGAAAGCATCCACATGACGGAGCACGCGAACAAGAACTGGCCCGTCCAGATGATCTCCAACGCGAGCGTGATGCGGAACGTCATAGCCATCAGCTACAACTACGAGGAGCAGCTGGTGTACTTCTCCGATGTCCAGCTGAGCACCATCAACCAGGTGCACTTCAATGGCAGCGGCCAGCGGGTGCTGGTGGGCCAGCAGGAGCGCGTGGAGGGTCTGGCCTATGATATTGTGAACGAACAGCTCTTCTGGACGTCGAACAACAACAACGCGGTCATCCGGAGTGTAGAGCTGCGACATCTCTCGGAGCAGGTGGACCAGAACCAGGAGCATGTGAAGAACGTGCTCAGTCTAAGGGAGAAGGACAAGCCCAGGGGCATAGCTGTGGAGCCTTGCCTGGGCATGATCTACTGGACAAACTGGAACGAGGAGACGCCGTGTATACAGCGCTCCTACCTTACGGGGTATGGCACGGAGATGATCATCAAGACGGACATCAAGATGCCGAATGCGTTGACCTTGGATCTGGAGCAGCAGAAGCTGTACTGGGCGGACGCCAGGCTGGACAAGATCGAGCGCACCAACTACGATGGCAGCAACCGCGTGGTCCTGGCCCACTCCACGCCCAAGCATGCCTTCGCCATGGCCGTGTACGGGGATCTGCTCTTCTGGACGGACTGGGTGCTCCATGCCGTGGTGAGAGCGAATAAGTACACGGGCACGGATGTGCTCTTCCTGCGCGAGCACGTGACCCGACCCATGGGCATTGTGGCCGTGCAGAATAGCAGCATCAACTGCGACGCCAATCAGTGCAAGATCCTGAACGGGCAGTGCGAGGACGTGTGCATCCTGGACAAGAGCGGCCAGGCCACCTGCCACTGCACCCAGGGCATCCTGGCCCCCGACGGACGCCGCTGCATTGCTCCGGTAAATACCAACTGTGGGACTTTGCAGTATAATTGCCACTCCGGGGAGTGCATCCCCATGGAGCTGACCTGCGACAATGTCACGCACTGCGCCGATGGCTCGGATGAGTGGCGGAGCTACTGCATCTTCCGCCAGTGCCCGGACACGCACTTCATGTGCCAGAACCATAGGTGTATACCCAAGGAGCACAAGTGCGACGGCCTGCAGCAGTGCGGCGATGGCAGCGACGAAACCAAGCTCTTGTGCAAGTGCCAGCCGGATCAGTTCCGCTGTGGGAGTGGCGAGTGCATCTCTCGGAAGTTTGTGTGCGACAAGATGAAGGATTGCCGGGACTTTAGTGACGAGAAGATGTGTGCTCCGACACCCTGCGAGGTGGGCAACGTGGCCTTCGAGCACTGTGGGAATAGCACCATCTGCATCATGCCCAGCTGGCGATGCGACGGGGATCCGGACTGCCCCGATGGCACGGATGAGGTGAATTGTCCCAGTCGGACGAATGTAAGCTGCGATGCTGGCCAGTTCAGGTGTGCCAGCGGTAACTGCATCTTTGAGTCCTGGCACTGCGACGGGGAGAAGGACTGCCACGATGGCAGCGACGAGCTGGGCTGCCGCCACGAGTGCCATGGCAACCAGTTTGCCTGCGACAATGGCTGCATCCCGGCCAGCTGGCAATGTGATGGGAAGAGCGACTGTGAGGATGGCACAGACGAGGGCCCGCAGTGCCCGAGCAGACCCTGCCGACCGCATCTCTTCCAGTGCAAGAGCTCGGGGAGATGCATCCCTCAAAAGTGGGTGTGCGATGGCGAGAAGGATTGCCCCAGTGGCTTGGGAGATGCAGGCAGCGAGGACGAGGGACCCCAGTGCGGAGGGATAGCTCACATTCCCGACTGTCCGCCGCCAGCTCACCTGTGCACCAGCGGCCTCTGCATCGACTCCCAGTACGTGTGCGACGGGGATGAGGATTGCCCCGGTGGGGATGACGAGTACGAGGGCTGTGTGCCCGCCTTTGCGCCACACTCCTGTCCGGGGGGATCCCTGATGCACCAGTGCCAGGATGGCAAGTGTATTCCGAAAAATCAGACCTGCGATGGCAAGCCAGACTGCGGCGATGGCTCCGATGAGTTGGCCAGCTTGTGTGCTCATACCAGAGGATGCAATGGCACGGACGACTTCCGCTGCAAGAATGGGGCCTGCATCAGCGCGGATCTGCTGTGCGATCGGAGGAACGACTGCGCGGACTTCTCGGATGAGGAGCTGTGCAACGTGAATGAGTGCCTGATTCCGGACATCTGCGAGCACGAGTGCGAGGACAAGGTGGTGGGTTACAAGTGCCACTGCCGGGCGGGCTACAAGGTGCTGCCCCAGAGCCCGCACCTCTGCACGGACGTGGACGAGTGCGACGAGCAGCAGCCGTGCTCGCAGACTTGCGTCAACACCTACGGCTCCTACAAGTGCCTGTGTGCCAAGGGCTATGCTTTGGTGGATCACCACACCTGCAAGGCCACCAGCAACGTGTCCATGGAGCTGATCTTCTCCAATCGCTACTACATCCGGCAGGTGAACATGACGGGGAATGGGACCATCCTGATCAACGAGCTCTCGAATGCTGTAGCTTTGGACTACGACTGGGACAGCCAGTGCCTGTACTGGTCGGATGTCACGAGCACCGTGGGCACCATCAAGCGGCACTGCCCCAAGGAGAACAAGACGCAGACGCTGCACCAGGCGATGCTCAAAAATCCCGACGGTCTGGCCGTGGACTGGGTGACCAAGAACCTGTATTGGTGCGACAAGGGCCTGGACACCATCGAGGTATCGCAGCTGGACGGCAAGTACCGGAAAGTGCTGATCAACGAGTACCTAAGGGAGCCGCGGGGCATTGCCCTGCATCCGTACCAGCGGCACATCTACTGGTCGGATTGGGGCGATAACCCTCATATAGGAAAAGCAGGCATGGATGGCTCCAATCCCCGGATGATCATCCGCGACGGTCTGGGCTGGCCCAATGCCCTCACCATTAGCTTTGAGACCCAGCAGCTCTTCTGGGGCGATGCCAGGGAGGATACCATCTCAGTGAGCGATCTCGATGGCAATCACACGCGCCTGCTGCTGGCCCGGAGCATCAATCCGGACCTCAATCTGCACCACATCTTCGCCATTGCCGTGTGGGAGGGCCACATCTACTGGTCGGACTGGGAGACCAAGTCCATTGAGTACTGCAGCATCTTCAATGGCCACAACTGCACGACCCTGATCACCACCATCCACCGGCCCATGGACCTGCGCGTCTTCCATCCGTACCGCCAGCAGCAGCCCATGAGTGGGAATCCCTGCCTCAAGGCCAACTGCTCCACGCTGTGCGTCCTCTCCCCCGAGGAGCCCTACTACAAGTGCCTGTGTCCCACGAACTTTGTGCTGGCCGAGGATGGCAGGACCTGCCGGGCCAACTGCACGGCGGCCCACTTCGAGTGCGTGAACACGTACAAGTGCATTCCCTTCTACTGGCGCTGCGACACCCAGGATGATTGTGGTGATGGCAGCGACGAGCCCGAGACCTGTCCGCCCTTCCACTGCGAGCCGGGGCAGTATCAGTGCGCGAACAAGAAGTGCATCCACCCGTCGCACATCTGCGATGGCACCAACCAGTGTGGCGATGGCTCTGATGAGCTGAACTGCGACAAGTTCACCTGCTTCGACACCCATTTGAAGTGCGGAGCTACGGGTAACTCCAGTGCCTTTTGCGTGGACAATGTCAAGCGCTGTGATGGTGTAAGCGACTGTCCTGGCGGGGAGGATGAGGCTGGCTGCACGCCGCTGGTGTGCAAGAAGGATCAGTTCCAGTGCGGCAACAACAGGTGCATGCCCTATGTATGGGTGTGCGATGATGACATCGATTGCCCGGACAAGTCGGATGAGGCCAACTGTGATAATGTGTCCTGCGGACCCAATGACTTCCAGTGAGTAGCCTTGATTCTTTATTGATTTTGTTTCACGATGGTTTTATTAAATTGTATACCCGGTACCCATAGAACCAACAGAGAATGTATGTTACAGGCAGAAGGAGAAATCTCCGACCCTATAAAGTATATATACGTCACCAGCCGAGTCGGTTTAGCCATGTCCGTCTGTCCGTCCGTCCGTCCGTGTGAAACAACAGATCTCAGAGACTATAAGAGCTACAGTTACCAAATTTGGTGACAACATTGGAATCTGTTGGACGCAGATATAAGAAAAAACGGTATATAAGATATAATCGTCATTTTTGGATAGTCACTGCTTAGGAGCACTTTTCGTGTGTCTGAGTACTTTGTCAACATTTTCTTTTTTCCATGCTCATGTGCTATTTAATTTCACCCACAATGCTTTGGGTGCCGGGTATTTCACAGTCGGTCACACTCGACTGTATCTTTCCCACTTTCCCACTGTTTTTTTTCATTATTGTGTCTTTAATTTCGTTTAAATTTAGTTTATATTTAGTTTATAACTCTTTTCTGTTCTTTTACTTGTCTCTTCCTGTTGCGTTCTCATTTTAAAGTAGGGAAATGGCACACCTTTGCTCTTTGCTGTTCCCAGTGCTCTTTCCGTTATGTTTTTCGGGAGAGAGAGTAACTCATTGAACAGTGTGACCTGAGCATACTTACATATATTAATTTTCCTGCTACAATTTATTCTTATTTCTCCTTTCTAGATGCAACTCGGGTCGCTGTATACCCCTGGCCTGGCGCTGCGACGATGAGCCCGATTGTCCCAATGGCGAGGATGAGCCTGCCAGCTGCTTCACCTCCAAGGCCACCTGCGATCCCACCTACTTCAAGTGCAACAACTCCAAGTGCATACCAGGACGCTGGCGCTGTGATTACGAGAACGATTGCGGGGATGGCAGCGATGAGCTCAATTGTCAGATGCGGAACTGCTCCGAGAGCGAGTTCAGGTGTGGGACGGGCAAGTGCATCAAGCACAACTATCGGTGTGATGGGGAGATCCACTGCGATGACAGCAGCGACGAGATCAACTGCAACATCACCTGCAAGGAGAAGCAGTTCAAGTGTGCGGCCTTCAATACCTGCATTAATACGTGAGTAACTACTTATATTTATAAGAAAATATAATAATTATCCCTTCCAGTCAATACCAATGCGATGGCGACGACGACTGCCCCGATGGCTCCGATGAAGTGAACTGTACCTGCCCATCCGATCACTTTAGCTGCGGCAATGGCAAGTGCATCATGTCCCGCTGGAAGTGCGATGGCTGGGACGACTGCCTGGATGGCAGCGACGAGAGCTTCGCCACCTGCGCCCACATCCACTGCCATGCCAATGCCTTCAAGTGCAAGAACCAGCTGTGCATTCGTAATTCCGCGCTTTGTGATGGCGTCAATGATTGTGATGAAAAGGAGGACGAGTCGGATGAGGTGTGTGCCGCCCTGCCCAAGTGCCGGCACGATCAGTTCCAGTGCGAGAACGACGACTGCATCTCGAAGATCTTCCGCTGTGATGGGCAGTACAATTGCATCGATGGCTCTGACGAGATGAACTGCCAGCCGCCGGTGTGTGGCTTCGGCAGCTGCTCCCAGATCTGCATTGAGAAGAAGGCGGGGCACTTCAACTGCAAGTGCGCCGAGGGCTATCACAAGGGGCCGGCCAAGAATGCCACGTGCTTGGCCTCTGGGCCAGATCAGATCCTGCTGCTGGCCTCGGAGCAGGAGTTCCGGTTCATACTGCCTGCCAAGCAGGAGGGCACCACGGTGGTGGGCTTCTTCCAGACGGACAGCCTGAAGATTGATGTGTTTGACATACTCATCAGGCCCAAGGATACTCTGCTTTTCTGGATAGACTCGCATCATGGCAAGGTGCATACGATGAAGATAGCCACGCCGCATGTGGAGGGCACGGGCGTGCGGGTGCGGCGGGATCTCAAGGAGCTAACGGCCTTTAATGTGAGTTTATTTTTACTTTATTACTTCCCATTAATTACTTATTAAATTCCTTTAGATCCCCGAGCTGGATGACCCCAAATCCCTGGCCGTGGACTGGATCACCCAGCGCGTCTACATCATAGACTCGCGCCACAACCAGATCCTGGCCACCGACATCGAAGGGAAGAAGTACATCTCCTTAGTTTCCACAGGCATGAATCCCACGGACATTGTCCTGGAGCCCGAGTCGCGTATAATGATTTGGTCTACTTTGGAGAACGGCATCCTGGTGGCCTCCCTCGATGGCAGCAACAAGAAGAGCCTCGTTGAGCGCGATGTGGGCTGGCCCATCAGCCTGTCCATGGACTATCCCACGGGCAGGCTCTACTGGGCGGACTACCGCAAGGGGACCATTGAGACGTGTCGCCTGAATGGCAAGGATAGGAATGTTGTAAGAAGATTTGGCACGCGGGAAAAGCCCCAGAAGATAGACGTATTCGAGGATTATTTGTACATCAAGCTGTACGATCAGAGCATCATCAAGATGAACAAGTTTGGGAATGATAATGGAACCTACTTGCTCAAGGGCTATCGCTCCTCGGACATAGGGATACTGCATCCCATGAAGCAGAATAGGAATAGTAAGTCTTTCCAGGATTATTCAAGAAATTATTTACTCATTTATCCTCTCTATATTCGCAGTCAGCAATCCCTGCTCCAAGGATCCCTGCAAGCCCTCACGCGCTCTCTGCATACTCTCCTCGGAGACCGCCACTGGCTTCAGCTGCCGCTGCCCGGAGGGCTATGTGATGACCGAGGACGTGTGCAAGGCCCATGCCGACATCCCCGACTACTGCCCGCTGCAGTGCAACCTGGGTACGTGCAAGATTGTGGACCATGTGCCCAAGTGCATCTGCCAGCCGCAGTTCGAGGGCGAGCTCTGCGAGCACTATCGCTGCTCAGGTCACTGTCTGAACTACGGCGTCTGCTCGGTGGCCCCGCAGCTGCCAGGCTCCCAGGATCCTCCACCTCTCAAGTGCACCTGCACGGCGGGTTGGTCTGGTGCCAGATGCGAGACCTCTATGCCCGCCTGCCAGAGTCGCTGTCACAATGGCGGCTCCTGCCTGCTCTCCGAGACGGAGGGCATGAAGTGCAGCTGCCCGCCGCTCTTCATGGGAGAGCAATGCGAGCACTGCGTGAATCTCACCTGCGAGAATGGAGGTATCTGCCGGGAAACACTCACCGGCACGCCGCAGTGCGAGTGCCCGGATGGCTTCACAGGCAAGCGCTGCGAGATCGACGAATGCGCCGACTTCTGCAAGAATGGAGGCTCCTGTGTGATCGGCTCCAAGGGACAGAGGCAGTGCAAGTGCCTCAGCGGCTTCTACGGCGATCACTGTGACTCTAGCTCGTGTCGGGACTTTTGCCAGAACGGAGGAACCTGCACGGAGCGAGGAGGGCGCCTGTCCTGCACCTGTCCCCCGCGCTTTATAGGCGAAAGCTGCGAATCGGATCTGTGTAAGACCTCCTCGCCGCCGCTCTTCTGCGACTCGGCCAAGATACCCGCGAGGGATCCCTGCACGGCCATCATCTGCCAGAACTCGGGCACCTGCCATGTGATCAAGGGCGTGGCCATGTGCAACTGCACGGATCAGTGGAACGGCGACTTCTGCACGATGCCCTTTTCGGATGACAATCCCTGTGTGCGGTACTGTGCCAATGGTGGGGTCTGCCACCTGGATGAGTACGCCCTGCCGCACTGCAGCTGCATTGGCGATTGGCAGGGCAATGCCTGCGAGCGGCCGCCGCACTGTGTGGGCGGCGTGTGCAATGTCTGCCGGCCGGGCAGCTCCATCAATGAGTGTCTGTGCGAGAACAACAGGGTGGTGCCTTGCCTGGAGGACAGCGCCGATGCCCTGAAGGGCGAACAGGGATCAGAGGAGTCGGGTGGCGGCGTCTTCTCCGTTTTGGCTCTGATCATGGCTGTGATTCTATTGGTTATGGCTCTATTTGCAGGCGCTGTTTATTTCCTGAAGTGAGTTCTTTTTGAGGGGTTTTTCTTTTGGGTTTTAAATTAATGTATTATTTATTTTTCCTTCTAGGAAACATCGCATAGCTCAGCCCTTCTCGCATGCTCGTCTGACGGACAATGTGGAGATCATGCTCACCAATGCCATGTATCGCGGAGATGCGGATGAGGCGCCTACCTTTGCCAGTGAGGATGATAAGGTGAGAGAGGGTTCTTTAATTAATTAATAAAGGAGGGGCATGCCTGTAAATGCGTAAAAATTATAACTTTATACGAATTTCAATGGTCGGGGCACTCATTGAAATCAATCAATAAGTAAAAGAAAGTTGTTAGGATTACTTTGCTATAGAAAATAGCAAACACTTTATGATATTAATATATTTTATTAATTTAATTATATATTAAGTAACTATATATATTAACTTAATATATTTCTATAGTCGGGGCACTCGGTTCCCTTGTTCCGTAAATAAAAAAAACCTTATTAAGATTATTTTGCCATAGAAAATAGCTAAAAATTTATGATATTTAGACATTTTATTAATTTAATTAAATATTAATTAACTTTGCACATACTTATATATTAACTTAATTTATTTCTATGGTCGGGGCACTCGCTTGCCTCATTCAGTAAGTAAAGCAACCTTCTTAGGATTATTTTGCAATAGAAAATGGCTAAAACTTTATGATAATAAGACATAATATTAATTTTATTATATATTAATTAACTATATTATTAACTTAATATATTTCTATGGTCGGGGCACTCGTTTGTCTCGTTCCTTAAATAAAAGAACCTTATTAAGATAATGTTGCCATAGAAAATAGCGAAAAATGTATGATAATAATTAACTATAATTAACTATATATATTAACTTAATATATTTCTATGGTCGGGGCACTCTTTTGCCTCATTCCGTAAGTAAAGGAACCTTCTTAAAATTTTTTAAATAAATAAATAAAATAGCTAACACTTTGTTAGAAAAATACTTATTATTAATATAATTATATTAATTAACATATATATATTATAACTTAAAATATTTCCATGGTCTGGGCACTCGTTGGAGTTAATTACTAAGTGAAGCAACCTACTTTGGATTATTTAACAATAGGAAATTGCTTAAACTTAACTCTAATAACACATATTATTAATTTAATTATTATATTCTCCATTTCCAGGGCAACTTTGCCAACCCCGTGTACGAATCCATGTACGCGGATGCCATTCCCGAGCCCGTGAGCACGGAAATCGCGCATAGCACGGCTCCTGATGAGCGGAAGGGCCTGCTCCAGCACACGCACGACGAGAACCATACGCCGGACATACTCTGATGATTGACCCGCGACGAACGGGAGCGGGATCTGTGCTAGGCACAGAGCGACGGAGACATCCCAAACACACACTCAATACCGATTTGAACTCGAACAATGGACTGATAGCTTAGCCATATAACGAATTTTTGTAATTTTTGTTTCCTTTTTTTTATTTTATGATTTTAATTTTAATTCTTTAATTTTTTGGGCTGACCTATGGCCCGCCTCCATCCAAAGAGCTCTAACGGGGGCAGCCTTGCTGGCCCCCGTTATGTCCCCGAAATGATGATGTCCTTATAATGATACCTTAAAGCCGGGAAGTCAGTCAAGTCAAGTCGTCAAAGTCTTGTCATTTGTTTACACGTTTTACACAAGCAATGCGCGCCTTTTGATAAATGAATTTTATATATCTCTATATATGTACATGTATATGTATCATCCGGAACGTTTTTGTGGATCTGTAAATTTTGTAGTTGGTAGATTTAGTTAAGGCTTGCGAGCTGAAGGAGCAGAGAACGATTTGTACATATTTTATACATTTATTGCTGCGGATGCAGCAGCCTAGTTAACATTTAGACAGGACAGGCAACAAGCTAAGCAACCATTCGATCAATCACTAACACTTGGCCAACTTAGTGAGCAAGAGATTGACCAAAAAATGCATTTAAATTAATTTAGAGAGCCAGCACAAGAGATATTTATACGAATTAGCGAACAAATTGCTTAGAAATAATTATCATTCACACATCAAACCTTAGCAATATTTAGTTTGCACGAATTTTCAAATCAAACTGAAAAGAAACGAAAGAAAACGATTTTTCCTGTATAAAAATAATGCTCAGACAAAGCCAAATTTTAACAAATATACATTGTAAAAAAAATTAATAACTATACAGACATAAAATTATGTATGTTAAGCACTGCAACAAATAAGAAGAACAATTGTAAAAAACATAAAAATAAATATTCATTAATTCGCAATAATAAAAGACGAGTATACATGGGGGTTTTCTTAAAGAAATTCAGATATATAAAGGTTCCCAGGGCAGACTTTATATCCTGGGAAAACCAAAGGCCATACTTTTCCACATTTCCTTCTCATATCTAAGGAGTTTGGTTGCGCAAAGCTGTTCAATCACCGCCATCTCACGCATAAATACCGATAGATACACTTGTTACCCACAAGATACGAGTTCAGGGTCCATTCAGGATTCAGATCTAAAGGTTTCTGCCTTTTGTCTTCCCTCTGCTTTGCTCTGTGTGAGAAATGCAAGCGATTTGAATTCGCCGATGCACAGGTAGGTAGCCGGGATACATTTCAGCCTTTTCTTGTAGCAGAAAAGGCATCGAAAAAGGATCACAGGGGCATATTCAAAGTGATTGTGTGTGGGAGAGTTCCTGCTAAACACCGCATGACTTTGTTTTCAGTAGGAAGAACTCTATTGTGGCCAAAAAGGAATTTGTCTGTGGGAAAATACTCCTCAGAGCTAAAGAATTTTGTGTTTGGCAAGTTAATTTGTTAAATGACAATTAAATATTCGGGATTTGGCAGAGACAAAAGAGGCGCTAAAGAGATTCTAACTGAAGGCAAAAGAAAACAAGTTTCAGGCCCAGAAATTACCCAAGAAAAAATAAGAAAAAAAATAGTGAAAATCTTCAAGAAATTTATACGAAATCAAGGCATTCCCACAGCGCTTCCCCGGAACGAAATCAAGAGTAAAAATAAAAGTGATAGCCGAAACCTCACACAGAAAAAAACTCGCATCCCAAGGATTCCCATCCAAACCCAGCATCAAATCACAGCGCAAACACGACGACGCACAAAGGGAATGAAACCGAAGGATCCGATGCGATCCGAATCCAGCGAGACAAGTGGAATGCAAGGGCGGGGTTGAGCTGCGAACAACCACAAAGCAAACAAGCAAAGATAAAGGATCTCAAGGATGTGTGTGGGAAACACACGGAGCAGCGAACAAGTGCAACGGTATTTGGAAATGCAAAAGGATAATGGCGTAAAGAGGAAATGAAAATTATGATAATTCTCGATCTCGGTTCTACTCGGCGGAGGTGTTGTTGTTTTTCTCACAGCAGGATCGGGTAACAGCAGCGCCGAGCTATGATTGAGTGTGGGAAGTGCTGAGGTCCAGGAGATCGCAGGATCCGAGGATCCCTGAGAAAGGTGGGGGCGACGCTCGACAGCCACACGCAAGGCAGTCGGCAGGAGTGGAACAGGCTGTTGCGGAAGTTATTACGGAAGTGAAATCAAATTTTTAATAAAAAATCGAATGGAAAAAAGGGGAGAAAGCGAAAGGGGAAAGGAAAAAAAGGGCAGCCGGAAAATTGAAAAATGAAAATGGGAAATGAGGATGTAAATCAATTTGTAGGTGGTAACTTTTTTCAATCACTTCCTGCACTCAAAGAATTTTTAAAGAAATGGTAATTTGGTTAATAAAATTAAGAGACTGAAGCGTGTCTTCCTAGTGATATACTATATTTCAGAAACTATTAACACGATCGACCTTAAACAAAAAGAGCAACATTCTAACAAATTTTGTAGAATAGCCCTCGAACCCATAGCTTGGGAATTACTAGACGCTGCTAACCTAAGGCAATTGCGAGTGCGAGCGAGATAGATTTGTTGAAGATTTAAACTTTATTGTCTTATAACTCCCATGTTTATCATCCAATTGTACTCAAACTTTAGAAAAAACGTTCACCAAAGAATAATTTATAATATATACCTAGGTTTCACAGAAATTCAAAATTCAGCTAAACTTTCATTTACCTATATTCTGCTTAGTATTTATTTATTTTTGTATTTGAAATTAATATCGCAATGTGTTCATACATTTTCTGCAATAAATCAAATTAAATAATATATAAATATTTTTTATAATGAAAAAAAAAACACTGCTTTTTATTTATATATAAAAAAATTCTCAGAATTCACAATTTGTTATTATTTCTTGTTTACTAATTTAAGTGCCCTGCTCAGAAGGTCCCTTCAGCCACATCCACCGTATCCTGCGTGTGACCGAACAGTCTCTTGAGCATATTGTAGATAATCATTTGTCGCGTCACTTCCGCCTCGTACTTCATATAGTCCTTGAGACGATTCTGCTTGTAGAGCTGGTCGAGTAGGTCAAATAATTCCATTTCGAGGACCCGCAGTGGCGCTTCCAGCTCCGGTGAGTGGGTGCCAGCGAACAGGGCCTGCATGTAGATGGTGGAGATCTTCTCCAGAGCTCCATCCAAGGTGTTCAGTATGGCATCCTGGGGATCGTGAAGAAGCTTGACAGGACCGGTGAGTTTCGGGGAAGCTCTATATTTGTGGAGGCTCTCTTCGAGTTGGGGATCAGGTTCGGCCAGGCTGATTAGTGGCAGGATGGCCGTGATAAGTAAAATATTTAGAGCCTTTCTCAACATGGTAACAATCTTATTTTTTCTCTCCAGTCACGCCTGAAAATCACTGCGTGCTCGCGTCTGTAATAACTTTTGTTTTCCGCCAACTAAATGTGTTTTCCAAGCTTATATAGGCTCCGATGTGAGCTAGAGATGGGGTTATCTCTACTGTTGATCATTGAAAATATGTTGAATGTGCTTCTATGGAGGAGCAAGGCTTTTTCCGGAACATTATCAGTTGATTTCCGATTTTCCAATGCTAGAAATATACGTTTCCCCCTCAAATAACCTTTATACACAAATTCTCATCTTGTTTGTCGTTTTATTATTATTATTATTTTCACTCTTTTTCAATCAATCAATCGTTTTGCTGCTAGTAAATATTAAAAATACAATCCCTTAAAATAAAAACTAAAATAGAAACGTGAAAGACTTAAAACTAAACGCTATACAAGGAAATCTACATAACTTAAACAGATTATCTTTTTTTGTTCAATTAAAAGTTAAAGAAACATAGTTAATTAACTACATAATAGGCGTATAAAAAATGCTTAAATGAGAATTACACAAAAAATATACAAAATCACAGCTGAACTTAAAATCAAGAAAATTATAAGAAGAACATATAGAAATCGGTTGAAACTTAATGGGGTTTAGGTTTAGGTTCTAAAGCATTTGAGTTCGTTTGTGGTGGATCTTTGAAAAAATTGCATTGAAATAAATTAACAATTGGGTTAAACTTAACGTAAAGAGAGAGGGAGAGACTTAAGGATGATCTACCAGGGCCTCCAGGCGGAGCTGGACTTCTCGATGGCTCCGGCCAGGAATTTCTTCGAAGACGGCTGCTCATCCAAGGAGCAATCGCTGGAGTCGGCCTCGGCCTCTCGATCCCGCTTCGCGATGCCGCTGGTGGAGCTCACTTGCTGCTGCTGCAAGTGGGCCAGCGGTCGCGAGCATCCGCTCGAGTCATGGCTCCCGGCACTCAGGTTCAGGGAGCCGCTGGTGTTGAACGAGGTCTCGGCGCTGGTGGGCGGCGGCGTGGAGAATACCCCGGCAAAACTGTGCTTGGTCAGCACATCCACGGTCGGCGAGGCGGCCCGGGAGCCCTCCTCCTCCTGGCTGGAAATGGAGGAGATGGGACTCAGGGGAGGACTGCTCGAGGTGGTCTTCCCGCCCAGCTGTGTCTGTCCTGGGAGCTGGGTGTGCATGGTAGCAGCTGGAGCGGCGTTGCTCACCGGCTTGCTGAAGGCGCTCATCCGGAAGCTCTGGGTATAGTCACTCAGATGCGTGGGATTGGCTATGCTGGCCAGGGCGGCGCTGGCTGTTCCAGCTGCCACTCCTGCGGCTGCTGCTCCCGGCCAGGCAAAGGGTCCTGGCGGCGGGGCCGAAGATCCTCCTGTATTGGGCATAATCAGGGCAAACTCTCCCGATGGCAACCTGGAGGGTATCAGCTGGAGTCCGCCCATTTGGATGGCCGGAGCCGAGGTCTCCGTTCGGCTGTTGTTGTTCAGATCTTGCGGCAGTGAAGGAAACAGAGGAGCAGGAGCAGCGGTGATTGCAGTGGCGGCAGGGAACGGGACACCTCCTCTGTAGCCATTGCTGAAGTTGCTCATCGATCCAATCTGCTCCAGACTGTTGGCACAATTGTTCAGATGGGCGCTGAGCCTTTGGCGTACCCCGGAATCGATCCCATCCAGCTGGCTGACATAGCGATTCACCTCCTCGGCGCACTCCACGAAGCCCGTCTTGAACTTTTGCACCACGCCGGGATCGGACTGGATGGCCATGTTCAGCTGCTGGCGCTGCACCGATTGCAGATGCTTCACCGTCATCTCAAGTATGTCGGCCTTCTCCAGTTTGGTATGACGAGCCGGCTAAAAGTAGAGAGAGAAGGAGTCCGAAGTCAGATAATGATGAAATGAAGACGGAGCTTGAGCTGGGAGCTGGCCGGGCTAATTGTTTTGGGCCCTACAACAAGTTCAATGGCTTGGGAAACTGGGAAACTGGGAACACGGCAGGCAGGGAGTTAAGTTAAGGAGCACGATTCGTGCCTCATATGTCCAACTATTCGCGTGTAATCTGCAGTCCACTTCAGTCCAGTCCACTCTGCAAATATCACACGACCAAGGTGAGATTCAGCAACTGCAGCCAGAAGAAGAACGATCGTTCGTTCATTCTTGTGCACTGAGAGAATTAGGGGTTGCTGGGGTTTTTTTTTTAAATTTGGGAAGAAATGATAAAGTACAGCCAGCGGAAAAAGGGGGTTTTGTATGGGAAAAAGGTTCTTTGAGCGTTAGATGTATGACCTTTATTAAACTTTTGGAGATCTCTGGTAGATATTTGAGGAACTATTAAAAAAAATATATTTAATAAGGATTCTCGAGTAATATTTTTGGAACTAACATCTTAAGGAACATTGAAATTACCTTGAATATTTTTAAGGTTTGGTTTTTATATAAGAATGAGGTTCTATTAATCATTACATTTATGATCTTTCTTGATATTTTTGAGATTTTTTAAGGAACTTAATTTAAAAAATGTTAAAAAGTGTTTTTAAGAATAAATGGAGTCTTTGTTTCTAAGGAACATTGAAGTTAGTTAAAATATTTCTTGTGTTTGGTTTTTATATAGAAAAAGATTCTTTGATCATTACATTTATGATCTTTCTGGATCTTTTGTTAGATCTCTTAAGGAACTTAATTAAATTGGAAGCAACTTTTTAAGTAATAATGAAAATACTTATAGAACTTATTAAAGAATTGAATTGAAAGAGAATTGGATCTATATTTTAACTTTAATATAATATATAAAAATGAACTGGACATATATTGAATATTTTGAAATTTATACTTTAGCTTTTTTGATTTTTGTTTCCAAATTTCTTCCTACTTTTAAAATTTCCCTAGATCTTTTTTTTCGCTCAGTGCAATTCTTAGCAATTCTTCTCTCCCCTTACACCCATCATCCGTTCGTCTCTTTCTCGCCCGCTGGGACTGCATATTTTAGCAAAAGGTTCCCACGCAGGTCGCTCGCCAGTCTCCGGACCCCGCCCCCTCTTACTTCGACTGCGGCCTCCCCTCCCCCGCCCGGCCCTGTCTGAACCTTTTGTTTACTTTTGCTTTTTTTTTTCCCTCAATGTCTTTCTTATTTGATTTTCGGTCTTCTGCAGGCTCAGAGGGCTCTCCTGCAGAATTCAGCGGCAATCTCGCTTGATTTCTGCTTTGTAGTTTTCTCACAGCAGGATCACTCCTTGGAAACTGGTTTCGTTCGCATCTCCGGCGATTTCTGCGTAATTCCTCGACTTGTTAACACTTTTTGGTCTCTTGACTGACTCCTCATCGGCGCTCTCGTGTAATGATCATCAATAAAATTTAATACTCAATTAGAGCCCTGGCTTTTTCGCTCAGTTCCCATGTCGTAGGAGTTGTCGGTTTTTTATATATGTTTCTTGTGGGTCCTTTTGTACTTTTGCCGCCCCTTCGGACACTTGTGTCTTAAGGGTTTTCTTCTTTTTTTTTATGGCCTGACATAATTTATAGGGAAAGTGAACCAGATATGGATCGGGGGGCCTAGCTTCTAAACTCCTTGATTTTTTTTTTTTGGTTTGTCTAAAAAGGATACTCACGTCTTTTTTCATGGCCTCCAGGATCAGGGACTTGAGTTCGTTGAGGCAGTGATTAATGCGAGCCCGGCGACGTTTCTCCATAATCGGTTTGTTGGTCTAAAAAGGGATAAGGGAATAGCAATTAGTTAATTTTTGTAATTTATTTTGGGGGAGTAATTAATTGATTTTTGATGTATTTTTAAAATATTTCGTTTTAAGGTATTTATAGAAAAGTTTTATATCAGATTCAGAATCTATTGTGGTTTTTGTAGATTTTTAGATCCAACCGTTTTGGTCTTACAATAAAAATTGCATTTTTTAAGCCTTACATTAAGGAAACATATTAGGAAACAATAATGAGATTATATTTTCGGTTGTATTTAAAGAACATTTTAATATTACTGCCAGGATTATAGTGTATTATAGATATTATTTCTGGGATCCTTTTCGTTACTTAAATTGTTTAACCTTTGCTAGTTCTTCTCATAAAAGATATTTGAAAATTTTATTCCGGTATCCAGTTTTTGTTTATGATTTAATAATAATTTTTTATATTTACAGTGACTTTATATTTTCCTATACAGCATATAAGCTTCATCATATCCTGATCCTAAACTCACCTTTCTCAACTCCGCCTTGGACAATCCATTGGGATTGCTTTGGCGACCGTTGCTGCCATAGCTATCGCTATAGCCATTGGAGCAGTCAAAGTCGTCGTCCGAATTAATATCGTGTTTGTAATCCATTTTTTAACGATTTTAATTTGTGTATATCCAAAAGATGTAATCCAAAATTTTGCAGCTAATATTAAATCAGCAAGGGTTTAATTTTTTTCACAACACAATTATAACTTTGGTGCAAGTACGAAATAGTTCTAACAATTATTGCACGTACTTTTTCATTCAACAAAAACTTAACAAACGTTTCGCGTTTCAGTTCGTTATCAGAGTAATATTGTTTAGTTTTTTTCAAGAGTTCATGCGAAGGTAGAGAGCGGCAGACGACCGCGCTCACGGGATGCCAAAAGGATACTGATCCTCGGAGCCACTGAGCACTCACTAAAAACGAATCGCGACGAAGGCGAATCGAGTCCCGAGTGGAAACGAAGTCGCTCGCTTACCTGGCGACGTCGCGGACTGAGGCAGCGACTGAGGCAAAGGCAGCGACAGCGACAGAGGGCAGGTAGGCAGCTCAACGATCGTCGTCTGCAGACTGAGAACTTCTAGGGCAGCTAAAGAATTTCACTCAAGTAACGAGTGAGTGAGAAATGAGTGAGTGGAAATGATTGAGCAAGAGTAAGTGAGAAGGCAGGGTTGTCGAGTCAACGAATTGAAGTGTCCCTTGGGATTAGGGTAACTCGGAGCTTAGCTAAGTAAACGAACATAAGTCCGACTTTCGATTCTGGAAACAACACAACATTCGGTTAAGCCAAGTCATTAGCCGTCTAACTTTGACAAGTACAATTTCTTAGACATTTTCTTCTTCAAAGAAAATAAATGTTGGGATCGAAATACTCACATGAATAATCAAACTAATAAATTTGTTCTATTATTATGGTATTTTAAATAACATCTTAATTATTATTAGTTGCATAAAAGGATTATGAAATGTTTACCTATAAAAGCATTAAAATATTTGAGAAACCTTAAAAAAAAAAACTAAAAAACAGAATCTTATCATTTTGAAATGTAAATTTTATTAAATTTATGACAACCCTATTAGGTCTTCAAAATTCGAAAACAGAAACCATAATTTGTTTTTCGGAATATCTATAATATTTGTCCCTAAATAAGGTCAAGATTTTATTTCAGAAGGCTCTGTAGGGATTTTGGCAATACGTCTTGGATAAAAACTTATTTTTTAAAAAAATACTTCTTGCTTTAAAAGCAAACCCATATTAGAGGAATCAATCTAATTCTAAACCATATATGATACTTCCCATCTAAGTTCTATCCCTAATTAAAAATAATCCATATAAATCGACAGCTGTTGCTACAATCTCTATAAGGTCCGGCTGCTTGTTTTGGGTGTCTGATGGCATTTTAGTCAGATCTCAGATCTCACCCTTGGGTTCGGGGCAAACTTGATCAATGCCCGTCCAATGATTTGCAATTCATTAAGGAGAACTTCTTCTTGGCAATTGTGCGACGCAGCTGCCGCAACCCCCTGTGACAAGGCAAGCCCCTGGCAAGGCGAAATGTTCAGGATCAGAATCTTATTTTTTTGCCTGACCGCCTTAAAGGGGGTTGCTTTGGGATCGCGCGATTGGGACTTGGTTCGGTCTTGGGCCTTGGATTCTGGGTTCGGGGTCAACCATTACGGAGCTTACCTGAATCTATATGCCCCGATCCGAACGAACAGATTTTACTTCTTCAGGCAAATTTATTACTTTACGATGTTGGCAGGATTAAGGCCAAAGGAGTTGTCAATAACCATGGTCGCGGGCCATGCGCCAGCTGGCAGCTGGTCGATCTACCTCTATATTTTTGGGGAGTAAAGGGACCATAAATATAGCACGATATTGCGCCGCCTGGCAACTCTGGTTGTGCAAAGCGCCCCGATCGCAGCTGACATTACGGTTAGTGTTGAGCGTAAATCCCGCGTTGGGCCATATAATCTGCGCAGATCATCCATCAACCGCGATCACTGCTGCACTGATCAGTGTCAGCTTTCGTAAATTGAATAAATGGTGCGAGCTCAACCAAGGGGTTCTGGACCAATGAGCATATAGCACTGCATGAGGGTCATTCCGTGTTATGGTCTGAAACTGAAACTGAATCGATTTGATTTTTATATAAAATTTAAGGGAAATTTATGTATACTAGAAATGTATGTTAAGAATATAAAAATGAGTTATAAAAGTCCCAATAATACCTTCTCTTAAAGTTCAAAACCAAGATTCCAAAAAAACAACTAACAGCTAATAAAAGACAGAAACCCCCTTAATGATCGTTACATTCTCGATCCGACTCCAACTCCTTTCTTGAATGCCGCAAATTTGGCAAACATTTTCCCACGAAAACCCAAATAAACACGATGAGCTGGCAACAACTGGGAGACTGAAGACTGAAGACTGAAGACTGGAAGAGAGAAGAAAGCCAGGGCAGAGCAGAGAAACCTCAGAGGCCCGTCCGACATATGTGGATCAATCGTCTGGCGAAACTTCTGCAGAAACCGGCCTCGAAAAGGAGAATTGAAATTCTATAACGAAGAAACCGGGCAGAAATCAAAGTTCAATATCAGCCCCAAAACTCACAGTTGCTGTGGCTTCTCCTTGTCTTTCTTGGCTGCACAGAAGGGATCAAGGTAAACGCCATTTAGTGTGGCACGATCGCTGACGATCGGTAGCCGGGTCTGGGCCCTGTATCTCTCCTCCTTTTTGGGGCTTCCCGAGCACCGCAGATGATCCTGATCGGTGCGTTGGGAACAACGCACGATTTACACATTAAAACACTTTAATTTTTATTGTGCAGCCGGTCGGTCGTCGGTCTTGGGAGCTTCGATCCGCCTGTCTCGGCCAGTGACGATCTACTTCCCTCTTTTTTTAATCAATTCTGATTCTGAGGGGCGAACAGGAGACCGAAGGAGAGACCTTTCTCAACCTCAAATTAGTGACTTTGGGCGGTGTGTTTTTAGCTGTGGGAACTGCAGTTATTACTTGGGGTGTGCTGGCACCCCTCCCCCATATAGTATATCCTCTGAAAATAATGAGCATGAAAAATATGAAACGGTGGCAAATGTGTGAACTGATCCAAACGGAACTAAACCCAAGTGGATTTCCATGGGGACGGAGAACGGAGGACACCTCCTTGGCCAAGATATATGTTGATTTAAATGAATTCCTTGTTGATTTTTATGGCGCTTAGTCGCGCGAGGGGAGAGCTGAGTGAAGTGTGCGGTCTGCGGGGCATTAGAAGTCGTGACGGGCCGCCCAACTACATATGATTGTTCCTTTTCTTTTTTGTGGGAGATTTTCCTTTCCTGTGGGAGATTTTATTTTTATGAATTTGATAAATGGCCAGCAGGGAGTTGGGCTAATAACTGGAAAGTTCTTTCTGACAGGCTCCAGAAAGGGGAAGCGAAATATATTCCATAAAAAAATATAAAGAAATGAAGGGAACTATAAGTTAAGACCTCAGGGAAAAGGGAAATGTCAACTTTATGAGAATGAATTAAGAGTATGCTTTTGTGGTTAAATGTTCATATTTTTTAGTAATAAAATCTAAGTGTTTTCTTCTCTTTCAATTCTATATAAAACCAGAACATTTAATACAACCTTTTACAATATCTTAAGATTTCTATAACTCCCTCCTCGGGATCATTGATCCCATTGATTGGTGACCCAGAACCCAGCTGATGTAACGGTCAGTTAGGAGATCAGCTGCTCCTGAGCCAACATTTTGCACTAAACTGTCCTTTGCTCTCGTGCCAAAAATTGTTACAGCTGCCAGCATCCCCATCCACATCCTACATCCCCCATCCTTCCTTTTGGGCCAGGACAACAATGGCTTACGGCCCGGACAATGGACGGCGCTAGGAATAAATGACTTTCCAGGGGACGTGCGGGGTTTTTTTCTTTGGCTTCTAGAGAGGATCCTAATTGCTGGCAAACATCTTACATAATATCCAAGACGGAGATGCGTCTCGGCGTGAATTAAGGATGGAGCGTGCCCGATGCGAAACAGCTGCCGAGGATCACTACGAAGCTAGGATGACGACGATGAGGAAGGGTTGCGGGCAGATTAGGCGGGATCTGTTTGTTGTAAAGATTTGCGGTTGCAGTTACGGTTGGCACTTTCCCAACCCCAGCATCTGTCATAAAAAATGGTATCTTAGGTACTGAAAGGTAAGGAAATTGAGTTTATTTCGGGGAATTTTTGGGTTTATGTTTAAACTTTGAAGGATATGGTGGAATCTATGTATTTAAAAGTGCTTTAATATTAGGTATTTGTATATTTGGGTTCTTGAAAGATAAAATGGATACAGAGATAAAGTTTATCAGTGAAATATATGTAATACATTCAAGGTTGATTGAACATTTTATTTTCAAACATTCATTTTATTAACAGAAATACTACAATATTTGTTACAATATTGTAAGTGACTAAAATGTATCAACATACTCTCGATCTTGGAGAATTTAAATTTTTTTTAGGCTTTTAAATTATTATAAAATTTTAATTTTATAGTAATTTACTATAAATACAAATTTTAGAAAACTTGTAATGATATTTATACATAATAATTATAATAATACTTACAAAACTAATTACGATATCATGACTTATAATATTAATCAACAGTTACATACATATTATTGATCTTAAAAGAGTTTCGGATCAAACCCCCTTAATAGGGTTAATAGATTTCGGATACGTTTCAATTCATAGAATTTTTGGTGGCCTTGCACCATGTATTGTATGTATTTTTTAGGGAGTATTACCCCAAATTGATTTGGTATTGTATGTACAAACTATTCTATTGAATAAATGGTTACCAATCTAAATCGAATTCGATCAAATTCGCTTTTGGAGACACAACACAAACATTATTGTATGTGAATTGGAGACATTCAAATCAATTAAAGGCAATTTGGACTGAGTTACAGACGTAGGGGAGTTGGAGTCATAGAACTTCCCTATCTGAGCTACACCTTCCTATGCCCATTCCCATTTCCATTCTCAGTCCCTAGTTCTCCCCCGACGCCAACAACTGTAAATCTTCCGATAAGTACAGTCATACCTTTACCTCGGGGGGAACAAAATCGAGCCACCGCGAGTCATATCAATTCATAAATGCATAATAATTTCGACAGGACAGGGACAGGGACAGGGGCTAAAATTAAAACATCGATGTGCGATGTGGAATAATGTGAGAAAAAAACTTTCTCACGATCACCTTTTGATGTCGCACAGACGGCGTTTAGTGGAAATCCACGTGCAAAAGGGGGAAGTTCGGTCGCTCGCTCGCTGACACGGAAGGAAGGAAGCAAGGAACCCACCACCATGTGCCGCCGCCACCACCACCACGTCACCTCCAGGAAGCAGGCGGAGTAGGACGCAGGACTCTGCGCCTGCGCTTGTGGTGGTAGTTATCCATCCCCGCCTCCTCGCCGATCGCCAGAAGTGCATGAGAATTTAAATTACAAACCAACAGTGGAGAGAGCCACACAATCAGCGGGCTTTGTCGGTGTGCGTGTGTGCATCGGCATGCGAAGGAGAGGAGCAGGAGGAGGAGGAGGCGGAGGAGGTGCTGCAGGAGAGGGAGGAACAGGGAGGGTGCCAGGACGAGGCGTGTGTGGGAACTTTTGACGAGGACACTCGAGCATGAAGCGGGTCAGCCGACAGCAGGCAATCATTAACCAGGGCACCTCAGCTCCTTTTTTACATCCAATTCCCACACGCCCCCGAGAGGCGTTAGCTTGATAGCTGCTCTCCGAGGAGATTCAAACGGCACTCAATAATTATGGCCGCTGAGAGCCAGGGATTGAGATGCCAAAGCATCGTTCTCAGCCGTACAAAAACAAAATTGACCCCGCGAGAGCTTTGTTCTCACCAGTACAAAAACAACACCTACGCGAAACGGGACGAGCATCATTCCTCTCAGAGATTATGCTCTCTTCCTCTTTGTGCTGTGCTCACGCTCATGCGCAACATTGCAACAAAAATGAAACAGCAACCATAAGCGGAAAGGCGTAGCCAAAATACTTAAAGGGGGTTTGTGAGTACTGAAGCATACCTTATGAAATAATGATTATTTTAAGACCAACAATTATATTTAAGCAAAAAATTAAAAATCAGAAGATAAATATGTTTTCATAAATATTGCTTTATAAATCAAAAATTACAAATTTAAAGATCATGGTGCAAATGCAAATATGTATAACCTTTTGAGAAGAATAATTGTATATTTCTTGATTCCGTATAAATACTTTAAGTGTTTGATTTTCTTAAATAAAATTAAAATGTATAATATTAATATACATTATTTCCTAAAGTGTATATTTTTAATGTATTAATAATGTAATGTATAAAATAATTAAAATTATTTAATTTGTACAATGAAACACAGAAAGACAAAGAATTCGCCTTGCGCATTCTAGTGGGTGGGTGTTTAGTAAGTTGTAATCAGAGAGTTGGTGTTTTATTGATATGGGGTCGTTGCATATCAGACAGGTCTTGAGTAAAGTTGAATCGATGAAAATAAATAAATAAAAAACAAAGAGATTCACCTTGCGCAGCATAAAACCCCCTTAACGCCGCCTCTGTCCGCCTGAAAGTCAAAGTCATCCCAACAAATAATTCCATTCTGTGTTGCAACCGAATGTAATCCGATCCGATCCCACTCAAGAGCACTCATTGAGGCCCAGAAATCTGGAAACCCATGTGCGGGGCCACATGAATGCATTTCTTCGCCTATTTTTAAACATTCCAGATGATAAGACCGCGGAAAACAGCCCGCTGTGCATGTGCATTGATAAATACCAAGGAGTGTGTGTGTGTATGCGAGGCATTACTCATGCGCCCTGCTATCAAGCGTCGTTTGGTATTTTCCTGGCTCCGTTTCGGTATATTTCCACGGCCACACTGCCGCCTAGCTGGGGCGTTGTTGTTGCCGTGGAGAGCGGAGCAGAAGTATTTAGCGCGTTGCCGCCGACGGTCATACTGACACAGAAAATGCAAAAAAAGTAAGAGCGAAAAAGAGCTGGCGTAGGCGTGACAAACGGTGAAAAAATAAGCGTTTTTAGTGCATGCAGAAATCATAAAGATTACAGTGAAGCGTCGCTTGTGCAAACCCCGATAAAAGTACCCATAGAACCATACGCAGGAGCTATCTCGGCGCTTGGCGGCCATTCAAATGAATAGTCCTCGCTCAAACGCCGTCAATGGCGGCAGCGGCGGCGGTGCCATCTCTGCGCTGCCCAGCACCCTTGCCCAGCTAGCGCTGCGCGACAAGCAGCAGGCTGCGGCAGCGACGTCGACCGCGTCCTCTGCCACGAGTAACGGTGGCAGCGAATCCTCGCTGGCCGGCCGACCGCCTAACCAGCCGCCCAGCGTGCCAGTGTCCGCCAGCAAGCTGGACAGCTCGGCCAGTGGCGCCTCCAACGGCGACTCGAACAAGCTCACCCACGACCTGCAGGAGAAGGAGCACCAGCTGCAGAAACCCCAGAAGCCGCCGCTCCCGGTGCGCCAGAAGCCGATGGAGATCGCCGGCTACGTGGGCTTCGCCAACCTGCCCAATCAGGTCTATCGCAAGGCCGTCAAGCGGGGCTTCGAGTTCACCCTGATGGTGGTGGGCGCCAGTGGGCTGGGCAAGTCCACGCTGATCAATTCCATGTTCCTGTCGGACATCTACAATGCCGAACAGTATCCTGGACCGTCGCTGCGCAAGAAGAAGACCGTGGCCGTGGAGGCCACCAAGGTAATGCTCAAAGAGAACGGCGTCAATCTCACGCTCACCGTGGTGGACACTCCCGGCTTTGGAGACGCCGTGGATAATAGCAACTGCTGGGTGCCCATCCTGGAGTACGTGGACAGCAAGTACGAGGAGTACCTGACCGCGGAGTCTCGCGTCTATCGCAAGACCATCTCCGACAGCCGGGTGCACTGCTGCCTGTACTTCATAGCGCCATCGGGCCACGGCCTGCTGCCCCTGGACATTGCCTGCATGCAGAGTCTGTCCGATAAGGTGAATCTGGTGCCGGTGATCGCCAAGGCGGACACAATGACGCCCGACGAGGTGCATCTGTTCAAGAAGCAGATCCTCAACGAGATCGCGCAGCACAAGATCAAGATCTACGACTTCCCAGCGACGCTGGAGGACGCGGCCGAGGAGGCCAAGACCACGCAGAATCTGCGCAGCCGAGTGCCATTCGCGGTGGTGGGTGCCAACACCATCATCGAGCAGGACGGAAAGAAGGTGCGGGGCCGACGTTATCCCTGGGGCCTCGTCGAGGTGGAGAACCTGACGCACTGCGATTTTATAGCTCTGCGCAACATGGTCATACGCACCCACCTGCAGGACTTGAAGGACGTGACGAACAACGTTCACTACGAGAACTATCGCTGCCGAAAACTATCCGAACTGGGCCTGGTGGACGGCAAGGCCAGGCTGTCCAACAAGAATCCCCTCACCCAGATGGAGGAGGAGAAGCGCGAGCACGAGCAGAAGATGAAGAAGATGGAGGCCGAGATGGAGCAGGTGTTCGACATGAAGGTCAAGGAGAAGATGCAGAAGCTCAGGGACTCGGAACTGGAGCTGGCGCGGCGTCACGAGGAGCGCAAGAAGGCGCTGGAGCTGCAGATTCGTGAGCTGGACGAGAAGCGGCGGGAGTTTGAGCGCGAGAAGAAGGAGTGGGAGGACGTCAACCATGTGACGCTCGAGGAGCTCAAGCGCCGCAGCCTGGGGGCCAATAGCAGCACCGACAACGTCGACGGCAAGAAGGAGAAGAAGAAGAAGGGTCTGTTCTAAGTCAACCCGCTCAAAAACCACACATCCCCATTCCCCATTCCCCAAGACCCCTCCTCGATATACTTAAGCGCTAATCTCGAGAACAAAACAAAAGCAACCCCTAGCGTATCCTACACATATACCTACCATTTCTAGTAATTAATACGAAAAGTGCATAAATATATATATCTATTGTTGGGCCCCAGCCGCCCCACAAGGCTTCTATTCGCACAGCAATCGCCCTGCGATTTTGTTTTCTACGTAAACTTTAACGAAACAAATACATATTACATAGCAGTTGCAGTATTCTACCGATATAAACATATGTATATCCATGCATTAACTTGACGAGAGACATTTGCTAGCCTAATGAATTGAACACGCACGCAATCGAATTAAATCGAGCCAGAAACAAAACGGTATTTACAAAATACTTAAATATCTTTAAAGCTTAAATAAAAGAAAAATCCACACACCTAAGCGAAAAGTACGAGTACGAGGCGAAATTGATCCTAAAATTAATTATAATAACGAATAACGAAACCATGTATAACGTATGCTATTGATATTGTAATTGTATTTTACCTATTATGCATAAAGTCATTAAACACCCGAACACAAACACACCAGCAAAAGCAAAAGCAGAAGCAGCAGCGGAAAACAACAACAACAAAATATACTCTTGCATTTTACAAAATAAAGTCTTCTCTTTAGTTTAACTACATAAAAAAAAACCGAAAAAGAATTCCATATTGACTTTATTGTTTACTCAACTGCAGCGGCAGAATCGACCGGGGCGATCGCGTACAGGGTGTTCCTTCCGCTCGTTCTTCTTCTTCTCTGTTCCCCACCGATCTTTGTGGCACACGTCTGGGAATTATCACCGTGACGCTAGATTTTGAAATGCGGCATGAATGTCTTGAATGAAGCAAAACATTTTTTTCCAACCGCTGACTAATTTTTTTGTTACACATTCGTTCATCGAATCTTTGGACGGTGAACGCAAACGGATGAGTCACTTTAAAAAGGAGCATTGGCTTATGAACGGGGCTTGAGTCAGGGGGATAGTTAAATCACTCGCCGCAAACAATTAAAAATGTTTACTCTTTCCATTGTTTAGATGCTCAGTGGACCTAAGAACATATGGGGGGTCTTGGTGGTACAGTGAAGACCATTTAAAAAAGTTTACATTTTTCCAGTGTTTTAGAAGGAAACCCATTATATGGGTCTTGCCCAACTCACGCGATTCCCAAAACTCTGCCACACCCTATATGTCCAATACATGCAGGCCACATATACTTGAAGAACATACAATTGAGGTCGAAAATATAGATAAGAAAATTTTATAATATTAACTTATACGATCTTAACCAATCCTACTTTTCTTTCCTATAATTATAAAGGGAATATTAATTCCTTAAATTACTGTCTCAAGCTGTATAACCTAAATGATCAGTACACCCAAAAAAAAATATCATCATAAAACATATACGATTGTTACATGAATTCTATACTCTTGAGTATGAAAAATTTCTTAATAAGATGCTTATCAATTGAATACTACGAAAGTATAAATTGTATACTCATCTGCACCAATATTTCATAATAATCACTAACGCGACAAACAGAAAAGCACTAAATTCCAGCTAACGCGATATGTTATCGAATTTTCGATGTAGGTTCGTATAAAAATAATACTCAAAAATGCATAATTGAAACTATAGAGTATAAAAACTAAACTTTGGAGTATACATTTGATAGTTTAAAGTATAAAATTTATACCAAACTCGTTATACTGCTTGAGTATACTTTTAAGACAACGCCTAGAAAGGTTAAACTCTTGTTTTTTTTTTTGGGTGTAGGTAATGAAGATAAAAATGCGTTGGTTTCAAAATTTAAGATATCACAGATAAGATACGAAAGTGTATACGAATTAAATATTGGATAAGGTCATATTAACAAAACATTGCAAAAAATATTCATCATACTGAATGCTTAATTAATCTTAAGAATCTCAACAGATAACGATCGTTTGATCATTAACAAGCAACGTTCTTAATGCTAATATTTTGACCACCGTTGTAGCTATGTGGAATATGGGGAAATATTGCATTTTCGCTGGTTGCCCACTTGAAATTGCTTTCTAAATGCCCCCAACAGACACACACAAGCATGGATATTTAATTTATGCACAAAAATTAATCCATAACCCAATTGGAAGGCACTCAATTAGAGCCGTATAAAGCGTAAAATGAAAATCCATTGGTGAAAGATATCGAAGAAACATGGAGCGAGAGTGGGCGAGGGGAGAAAGGCCAGTGGGCGGTGGGAGGGGTGACAATCAAGATATGTATGCATGTACATATGTATGTGCCAGCAGTGCCTCTGTGAGTATGTAAGTCAGCAACGTTGACGCAGCACTTAACTCAACACAACTCGAAGCAATTGGCTTTGGCGATCAATGAACGCACAGCCAAAAGAAGAAGAAGATCCACTGAGAGAGGTGAGGCACTGGGAAAAATGATTGCTAATCATATTGCTTCCTATTTAAAATAAATATTTGAGGATATGAATAGTAAATAGTAATTTACCAAAGTAAAATCTTAAAGGGGGAAAAGGATTAATTCCTCGTTTTGGTTCAACACATTTTTCACAGCGTAGTAAAGTGGAGTTCGTTTTGCTGCTGTGTTGTTTTTAGGACGATGACTCAAATACACAACATGGGGAGGGGAGCGAGAGGCAGAGTGCGTGCTTGTGCTGGTATAAGTGCGCGGAGCTTATCGGGCTGGAATGAGAGCACAACAGCCCCGCTTGTTTTCGCCTGTGGGTGAGCTTCATGTGGCATCCATCTGGCGAGAGTGTGTGCGACGAGGACGGAACACCCTGTAACTGCGTTCGCCACGGTTGTGGACAGCATTCCAGCACGTCTAACGCAAAAAAAAAACACACAAACCGATCCAAACCATCGACAGGCAAACGCTTAAGATTAAAAACAAATGTTGACCGTTTCAAATGAGCCGGCACATCGCTGAGGAATAGAGGCAGAGAGTATCAGATAGGAAACTCTCTCCCACACACCCACAACTGTCTGACACACTTACGTGACTGCGAGAGAGCTGCGCCTGCGCCTCGCTCTCAATAGTGCGGTACTATTTGAATTAAAGGGTATGCTAGATTCAGGCTCAAGTCAGAAGTTTTCTTTATCTGAAATAAATTCGAAATCGATATTGGGTTTCAAAAAAAGTTATTATAGCATCTGATAAATATTCTAAGAAAATTCTAATAAGTCTATATTTTATGTATTAAAATTAAAGAGTTTTGCCGAAAAGTTCGAATGATTCTTGAGGAATTTTTTGTACATTTTCTTAGAGTAATTAATAGCTACAGGGTATTCTGATGTCGTCACATCTTACAGCGTCGTATCCTATGTGTTTTTATTTGAGATTTCCGTTTTACAGTTTTAAATTATCCGTTTACGAGTTTTGACATTTGACATGGCGATGGGAAGTGATTCTTATGGGCTCGCTGGCTCATTGGTTTTGTTTGTTTGTTTGTTTGGTCTTCTTCCACTTCCATTCGCATTCCCTTTCCAGTCGCGGCCCCACCGTTGTCCCCGCATCGTTGCAATGTCACGCCGATAAGGGCGCTCTCTTCCCTTTCCCGATTGTGTGCCTTTTCTTTTTCCGATTGCTCTCATATTTTCTTGTTTACAATGCAAAGAAATTGAGATCGTGCGGGCAGCGATCGGGGAATTAAACCATATAAGTTTTACGCAACACTTGTGGGATGGCAAAGTCGTCGCGCTGATAAAACCGCTGGATCCATAAATTATCGGGTGCGGCTAGACAAACAGACACTTGTTAAAATTGTCACATATTTGTTTGGGGTCAGATTTTGTTACTGTCTCGTAATATCTGTTACTTGGGCTTACCCCATTTCGTTATCTAAGAATTGTTATATTAGGGATTTAAAAACTAAATTAAATATAGATATTCGCACAATTAAATTCAAAGTTTTGCTAGCTAAGGAACCTAATACTGGAACTAGTTCCAAACGCAGTGTGTGATTCTCGATCTCCTAGTTCAATCGGAAGTGGTTCTCCTTCACTTCCGTTTGTTCTACCTTTCCCTAGATCTCGGTCCCATAGCGGTACAACTTAATTTACCATTTTTACTGCATTCTCCACCCACACTCTCTGCTCTCTCCAGTCCCTCTCTCCTTTTCACTATTTTTCGCTTATCCTTTGTCCTTTTTTTGATTTCCGTTACGCTTGCGCTTGAAGCGTGCACAACATCCGCTCTTTATTTCTTCTTCCTTTCCCGCAAATCCTTCGCTTCGCTTTTGTTGTGCCTTTTACAGTTGGAATACTGGCATTGTATTCCCGACATCCTGGGAATCGCAGCTATTAACAGGTGATCCCGCTATCTGGCAAATCATTTGCGAAGGTGTGAAAATAAAATCCGGAGTCCCGAGAGTTTTGGGGGTGGAATGCGGTCTTTTGTTTCGATTGTACGAATTGTGGGAAATATATATTTATTTAAAAAAAAATGGAATTGAGTTGTTTTGATTTTGATAAATCTTAAAGGAATTTAAAAAGAGCTATAGGAGCTATGCATACTATATATAGCAATTCAATCCGTGCGATAACCTCGATCAGTGAATTGCCACCTTAAAAATCAGCCGGGTTCTTCGGGGTGAATTTCTTAGAATTGGATGTGATAAGCCTCAGATCGGCTGCTATTCGAAATTCTCAGCTCAGTACTGAATTCCACGTTCTTCAGTTAATACCAGCAAGAAAAGCCAAGCTCTAAATGCCAAAAATCGCAATGATATTTCTTGTAATAGCCCTGCTCGCCATTAGCTTACGCCCGATATCTGGCGAGGATCCACAGGATCAATTGCTTAACTCTGGTCCGACTCAGGAAGAGTTTATTCGTGAAAGGATTCGCTCAATGTCAGTATTTGAAGATACTAATGCTCGGAAGGTAACGAAAAATCACAATATTTTTTATAATATATATTTTGAGATATGATTTGATTAAATTTCAGAATATGCAGTCTTACTTGGCGAAGATCAAAGAGAGAGCGGAATGGTTGACGAACGAAATCAATTCATACAATTTGAAAGTAACGGACTTACAGAAAGTTCCTCTTTTATAAAAGATTCTGATAATATTTAAATCCGAAATATATTGATTAGTTATAAGAATTCCTTAAAGGATTACAGAGTTGTGACACTGCTGAATGTTTAAGTAATGAAACCCCCTTTAATTTACAGATTTCTGAACTCATATTGGCATTTTTTCCTCTCTCGAACAGCCATTTATCCCACAATCTGTCAGGACACTTGACACATGGTCTCAAGAACACTAACCGCACAATTATGCTCCTTAAACGCTCTCCCAACAATGCAATGCCGCAAAGGAGATGGCAAAAAAAAAAAAAATGATAATACAAAATCCAAGCTGAAAGGGCTATTTCGGGTATAATTTCATGTAATTGGGGACAGTTGGCAAAGAGCAGATTTGTGGTTTGCCATCCTGACCCTGGGAACAGATTTCATTGGGCATTGACAGTTGCCCCCTGTCTGCCGGTTATGCAAACTCAATTTGGGTCACTCCATGGTTCCCCCGCCCATAAACGAAGGGTTGTTGATGGGGATGGGGATGGGGAGCAGGGACGGCGCTGTGTTCAAATCGTGGCAGTTCGTCAAGTGACCTGAAAGTAGGTTAGGTGGATGCTGGGCCCGATGCTGCAGCTGGGTATTCAGGGGCGGGGCTTAAAAGGGGGGTTTATAAATCTAAATGGAAATGTTGTTATATTATTCCTTTTATTTATTTTTTTAATTTTCTGAAAAAGGAAACCTTGAATAAGGGATTTTATGCTTCAATATAGACCACTCGTGCCCAGGTAGTATTTTGTTAATGTTAGAATTTCATTTGTGAGAGTAAAAAATATAAGAAAGTGACTAGATTTGAGATAAAATATATTAATTTTTTATAGTATACCCCCCCCCCCCTTTCAGAATCCATTCACTCGGGAGCCTCTGCTCATAATTGATGCTCAAATTGCTGTTGAATGGTGCAAGCCGTGTTGAGGAAGAGGCACTTGCCACAGATTTGTGTGCTGCTGCTGGGCCCGATTGCGACACGTTGGGCATTATTATTATTATCGTGTATTGTGGAGTCGGGGCAGATGCTGATGATGATGATGGTTTTGTGTAGCCACATCAAATTGATTTAATTAAGCCGAATTAGACAGGCGGAAGCGGGAGAGAGTTTCGGAGAGGCACACGTGCCAGGAAGTCATCAGCTGCCGAGGAGCAGGAACAAAAATACGTTACTTTGGCTCAACAATGCACACATCCCACGAAGGATCCCTTCCCCATCTCTTGCAATGAGCGCTCTCTTCCGTCGGGGGTTGCAGTTGCAGTTGCAGTCGTCCTGCTTGGATAATTGTTATCGGTGATCCCGAAATGAACGTTACTTTGAGCCCCTGAGCCCGGTGTTCTTTTCCTGGCACGCGCCAAAGTCTCTCCCTCTCAATTCTACCGACAACAGCTGGTTCTCTCTGCTTTTTTACGGAGTCCTGCAGGATATACGGCGAGTAATTGAAGTGCCAGCCAGACAGATTCTTTTTTTAGCCGATCCTCGGGGTTAGGTCGAGGCTGGCAGAGGTCTCAAATCTGTCAGAATATGTCACTATGTTTTTCGGAAATATTTTTAAGATTTTCGTTTTATATTTGGAAGTTCTTTGATGGAGGGTTCATTCGCCTAAAAATGTCAGTCTTTTATTTATATTTTTTGATGTTAATTGACTTGTGAAATGTTGAGGAATGTCAAACTGTAAAATATGTGATTTTTTATAGAATTATATTTATAATTTTGGCATTCTATAACTATAATTAATTAATAAAATGTCAGTCTATCAAGATAAGTTTATTAATCCTGACAAAATCTATAAAAAAAATAATAAATGTTGAAGTATGGGTAAGTTTAAAGGGTAAAATCGGATTAAAATAGTGCATTATTTCTAATAAAAGCTAAATATTGACTGAACATTTTACAGAAAAAGCTACAACAATTCAGAGAGAAGTTAAAATGTATTTTATTTATTTAAAAATTTTAAAAATCTCTGTTTTATTTATTTTTAATGGTCCAAAGTATCGCTTATTTAATTCCTACCAAAACCCCGTATTTCATCTCTTCCTAAAATGACTTCAATTCAACCCTTAGGAACAGCTCAACATCGAGAACTCAAACTAGAACTTCAAACTCACTCAAAACTCTCTCGAAACCCACTCAAAATTCACTCGCAGCCCGCTCTCAACTCAAGGATCACTATATCCTTGCTCAAAACCCAGGGCGTGAAATGTCTCAGCCTCGGAATTCCGGCGAACGCAGCAGCAGAGCAAAGTTCTCTAACCATTTTCATGGTTGCCGGCCAATTATCTATTCGGGGTTTTCGATTTTCGGTACCCAGGGTTTTCTTGGCCCGAAAAACCGAGCACCACCGCGCTCTCTGACCACAGCAAGTGTTGCCGAAAAAGGACACTGTCTCTCCCCGGAAGAGGAGGATCCTTGGCCACTCATAAACGCATTATGCATGGCCACCTTGGGGGGTGCACCTCGGAAGGCAGGATTCGCTGTGAATGTGCCAAAAGTGTCTATAAAACCATAACGCGTTTTCCCGGAAAAGCGGGAAAAATCAGGTAACGCCCTCGAACGACCAACGACCAACTCTGGCTGTGCCAGTGTTTTGACAATCTTGCTTTCTTTGAGGGATTTTTGTAGGTGAACCATAAAGCGATTATGATTGGGAAATATTTTCTGTTTCTTTACTTTTTGAAAAGTAAAAACTAATTACGGTTGATGCCCGTAGGTTTTTGTTGAGAACTACGTTCGTTCTACATAAGTAAGGCATTAATTTAACATATCGCTCGGCCAGAACGAATCGAAGGCAGCTTGCCTGAGGTCAGAATGGATCGTCTGTATCGCCTGGATCGCATGGCAACTCGTGACCAGGTGTGCGCCAAGTCGTGTGACGACGAAACCCATATGTATCTGCGCAGACCTTTTTGTATGCATAGATTATGGGAATTTATATATAGGGAGAAGTAAAACCCCACCCTGTCTGAAAATCTCCTTAAAAAACGAGCAAAAGTTTGCTGCGCATGCGCAGCTCAAAGACTACGTGTACACCCCTTGGCGAGTGTTGCCTTTGTCTGGAGAAATCTCTTGCGAAATGTACAATCAGGGGGTTGCTTTAGTTCTTGGTTTCCAGTCAAAGGGGGTAGCAGGAGGTTGCCGGGGTTCGCTGAGGCGCAACGACCTTTCCCTCTGTTCCGGGTGGGGTTTTCTTTGCCTTTGCAGCTGTTGTTTTTGCTTCAGCGAAAGATTTTCTTCAAGACACCCCGAGAAAAAAACTCGGTCTAGGTCCTGGTTGTGTGCAACGCGTGTGAAAGTTCTGTAGTCCTGCAGTTCCCCTAGTTCCTGGCTCCTGGCCACGCTTCAGCCATTTTGTTTGAGGAACTCTTCTGGCTTTTTTCTTTTTTCTCCGCCCGATCGGGGCTGCGTCGCAAAAGGAACTCGTCCCTTTTTTGGGTGGGGGGAATGTGGCAGAAGCGTGTGCTGAGGGGATCCAGGCTATAGAACAGGACTGGCCCTCACAGATTCCGCCGTCAACAAAGGAAGTTTGCCAAGGGAATTACGATTCCTGTGAAGCGAGCTAAATGTCGTAAATTGTGGATTTATTTCGGAACAGCAGGCAGGCAGGGAAATCGGCAAATATATTTTGGCATAAACTGGTATGGAAATGGGAACTGGATTGGGCACTTAAGGGGGATCTTGAGGCAATCATGTCCTTGGATTTTATAGATCATTGTTTGAGTGCGAAATAATGCATTTTAAGTGTATAATATTTCTTAGTTTAATAAAGGTAGCTAGATCATTCTTATATTGAATTTAATATTAGGTTTTAAGTACTGCATTTATAATTGAAATATTAGAAATTATAGGAAGTAATACAGTCATTTTAAATTAACTTATAGATATACAAAAAGGTAAAGATTTAAGTAATAAAACGTCTTTAGAATAGGCCAAGCCTTGAAAGAAATTACATTTAAATCACTTGAAATTATTACTTTATTACAGATTTATGTTTTTAAAGATATACTTATAGAATAAGTCTTACATTTGCCTTTAAAAATTAAGTTATTGGCTCTTTGTTTTAAGGTTAAAGACTATACCATACTTCCTAACAATTCTACATATATTTATATACTTGTTCGTTCTAAATTTATTTAAATAAATCTGTAACTTCTAGCCTATATTTCTTCTATATTTTTTCGCTCTAGAAATATCTATGTAAATCTCCAACTTCTCTCCCATTTCCCCTATAATTTCCAGACAGACCTTGAGCTGTCCCAGTTCTCTCGGTTTCCTCATTAATGTCTCTGAGTAGTTTCGGCCAAATTTGTCGGCCAAGTCAATGTAAACAAATGCTGCGTCCTTGATGGGAGCGCTAATGGCTTTATAGTGCACTCCCACTGCATACCTCGGCAGGGATATGTGTATTGGTGCCTTTGAAGGATGTGGTGTCCTCGACTCAAGGTTACATTTTATGATTTTGGCAAATTTCCAGCAAGAGAGTTCCGTTGAAGGCTCGAAAGGATGCGATGCGCAAAGTTGACGGCACAACTGCTTGCGCGGAAGGACTGCGACTCAAAAGGATGCAAGAAAGGATAACTTTATGGGCCGCTCGTAAAGGCCGAGCATTGAGCATTGGACAATATGTAAGCAATGGGTGATTATTATTTGTTTTGGTCACAATAAAGACGGCGGGTGGCAAGGATAATGCAAGGATATCCTGGCATCCTCAAGCCATTAGCAAGGCGATTAGCGGCTTGTAAGCGAAGGGCTTGGCCGAAAAACTTCCAGGAAGTGCGAAAGGTCCTCTTTCTCGCGTTTCTCTGCAGCAGTTTTTTAGTTTTGCGTAAAAAAAGTGCACTTTGATTTGCGTAAAAAACGTTTGCCGTTCGAGGAAATTATGAAAAAGGCTTTGTCGCTACCAGGAAGTGCAGGGATCCTTTTTCGCGTTTTCTTTGGAGTTTATTTTACCTTTTTTTTGCGTAAGAAAGTGTTGCGTAAAAAACGCTTGCCGTCGATTAGGAAAGTCAATTTGGGTTCCAGGAAAATCTAAGAAAAAGGTTATGCGGCAATGTTGGTGGAAAATCGACTGGAAATATTCTGGGAATTAAGGGAACTATTTTTTTGAGGTATTTTTATATAATAAAACATTCTTTTAGAGTAATACCTTTTTAAAAAGATTATTTTATCTCAGAAACCTTAAGGAAATTTGCATTAAAAATACATACGTCCCTTTTGGATAAATGAGAAATATTTAAAGATTATTCCCAAATTTCCTAGGCCTTCCTTTTCCGGGAAAAGTCTTTCTGAGTGACAGCAGTAATCATAAATCCTACCGATAAGCTGACCAAATTTCTTATCAAAATACCAGGGCAATAATAAATTTACAATAATTGTAAATCTCGCCCAGAAAAAATCCTCTAAACTAATTTTCCCAGCCCCTATACCATCCCCCAAAAAAATTGAGAAGAAAACAATAAAAAATTGAGGAATTTCTCAGCGCAAAATTTCTGTTGTTGTTCTGAGGCAGCCCAAGGATCAGCCAGGATTCTCGTCCTGCTACACTAATCGTTTATTATGATCAACGAGCGCTGAATCAATAAAAACGAAACTGAAGCGCCTACTTCAGGACATGTCATCGTCCTGTTCGAATTTCGGGTTCCCATTCGAGTTCTCGTTCTCACTGGCAACCTGTTTCACAGGGTTGGATGTCCTTTTGTGTGTGCGTTGGAGTGTTACCGTTGCTGGCCGTGAGAATTGAATGCTCCGAGGGTTGGGGCAGGACAACAGGGGTAACAGGTCCCTCTGCACAGGTATGCAAAAGTCAAATTTGTTTGCTATGGGAATTTGTCGAAGGTGTCTCGGCTTGGGAAAGTCTTTGCGAGTGCGAGTCCGGTGGGAATTCGCTCAGAGCCCCTTTTGTTCCCTGAGAGAGTTTTTGATGAAAACTCGGAAATTTTGTGGGCGGTGGAAGAGTTTTGGGAAGGGGTTTTGTTAAGAAGAGGTTCCTGAGGTAAAAGAAAATATACGGTTAATTTTTAGGGATATAAAAAACATTGTAAAAAGTAATGAATATGTCACTTCAATATTAAACAGATCTAGGAAGCAATTATTTATTTAATTTAAGTAAAAATTAATCTAAAGTATTTATTACATTTATGAGATGGATATATATTATTAATATTATTTATATTATTAATATTATTTTATAGTATATTAAATTTAACATTAATACTCACGTTCTCAATTATAATTTCTTTAATTTCTTTAATTTGTAATGGCCTTTTGAATTAAGTTTTTGCTTGATTCATTTTAAAATCAATCTGAAAATAGCAAGAACTTTTTTCAAGGCTTATATACCTTCAAAAAATCCTTGTATTAATATTAAATTAAATGTATTTAGTTTAAATTCCTTAGAAAATATCTTAAATGATGGCCAGAAGTTTCTTTTAGTTTTATTTCAGTGACTTAACTTCAGGAAGAATGTGTATAAATATCCTGGCAGCCTACCTTACCCATATTCTAATTCAATTTCGTTTTCACAAGAAAGTGTTTCCGATTTCTGCTAATTTCCTGTTCCCGCCCCCGGGATGTCGCTCTGAGACAAATTCACACAAACTCGGTGCACTTCCTTCCGGTGTGCGGAACTGGCTGCCTCTGCTGGTTGGCTGGGAAGAATAAAGAGGAACCCAAGAAAGGATACAGACAATAAATAGAAATCTAAATTGCAAAATATGGGCCACGGCACGGCCTGTGGGAACCAATTTGATGAGGGCCCACCCTCGCATCGATAAGATCGCCGGCCGAAGGAGGTGCTGAGAAAATCTGGTTTGTTGTGGCAGCAGCAGAGGTTCAGCCTTTGTTCTCGTTCGCCTGGGACTCGGGAACAGGTTAACAGGTATTTAGCCCAGGGATCAGTCAGGATTACGTCCGAGGGATGGGCTCTCCGAGTTCTCGAGTGGGTGGCCGTATCTGGAATCCATTTGGAGTAAACTGGAGCATGTTCGCTGTCCCATAAATCACAGGAGGACCTCCTCGTCCTCCTTGAATTTCATTTGCATTCCAGCAGACACATTAGTCGAGCAATTAAGCAAAGGACTCTGGGAAAAGGATAATGAATAAATAAGAGAGAGAGGAGAACACAAGAACTAATGGAATAAAAATGAAATGGTAATTTGATACGCGCACACTTATGGCGAGCGTTTCTCAAGGACTCGCAGGTAGTCCTGGCAGGACCTTTGTGTGAGCGCACATTGGCGCATCGAATCGCAATGCAAGCAAACAGAGACCGAGAACAGAGATCCTTGGGCCCGAAGATCGATCGTTATCCTTCGGAGAGCGTTAATTAGATTTGCACCGAGCGGTTCCGATCAAAGCCGATCTTCTACTCTCAGTGGTCAGTGGAAACTCTCGGAAAATCTCGGATACACACCTGTGGGAAAGGACCCCACGCAGCCAGGACATCGTGCACTTGCTGTCTCCGCAGGACGTTCCATTGACTGACCATTCCCCTCGCCCCTGCTTCGTCTCATTTCCCATTGTTATTCGCAGTTCCTTTTATTAATTTGAAGAGCCCGCACTTCATGCAACTGTTGCGCTTGGCTTCATTTCTTCCTTCCGGAAGGATGCCTCCTCCTTCGTCTTTCGTCCTCGCTTTCCCATTCCCACTCCCATTGTGCTGGTGCTGGCCGGGGCACTTCCTGTGGGTCAGCCCGGGCTCCCGTGGCCAAAACAATCTATTGTCAATTAATTGTGCTGGTCAAGCAGAAGGCCTGGGAAGAGGAAGTGGCCGGGGTTGCCGGCCAGGTAATCATTAAAGGAGAAAAGGATATTAATATGCTGGTACCATACATCATTTGATGGTGGCTACATATGTCTGCGGCAAGGATTATTGTCATTGCTGTAATTATTATTATTATTATTTGTACTTTAAGCCACGTTTCGGGGTTTAAACTTAAATCCTTACAAACAGGTTAAAATATTTGTATATTTCTTACATGATATTATTTTGAAATTTTAATTTTAAGTGTAAAAGCCGAAATTAAAATATATTTTTCAATGTTGTATACTATTTTTCTTATATTTTTAATCTTTAAAGGTATTATTTTAACATTTTGTTATAAAAACACAGCTATACAAATATGATAATAAAATTATAAAATTGTTTTTTTAATATTTTCTTTTTAAATCCGCTTGCTTCTAAATTATGTTAATACTTAACATTTTGTTTATTTAACAGAATGAACTTTTTCAACAATTTTTGTATCGCCATCTAGCTTTTATTGCTGGCAATAAGAGTTTAAGTGCATAGTTCTGTACAACAGAGCTAGATGTCGCCACTTGACATGTAAGCTGCAGTTTCTAACTTTGACCGTGTAACTTATCGTGTCGAGTGTGTAGTTCTGGGTTTAAATCGAGGCATGTAGAATTTATATAAGTCCATGTAGGTTCATGTAAAACAATAAATATATAATGTCGATCCGGATTATCATCGAAATAGTTTTGGAGGCAAAAACTAAAGAATAAAAAATCCTGATATCGGTTAATAGCACTTTTTTTTTACAGTTTGTATGTAAGTAAAAAAGTATGTAAAATTACTGGCAACATTTTCAAAGAGCGTAAGTATCAGCTATTTGTTATATTTTTTATTTGTTAATATAATTAAGAAGATTTTGTAAAATATTTCCTCATATAAGAGATGTTTACTCGTTTGTGAGAAATAATGTGGAGTTGTGAATTTCATATAGAAAACAACATAGCAAAAGGCCCGACCAAAACATTAATAATTTTATGAATAAAAAAACAAATTATTCGTACACATTTTTATTTAACTCTAATTTTATTAGTTGGGTAGAATTAATCTTCCCAACTTAAAATGTAGGCTATATCTCATTTAATATTATTTTAATTTGATTAACTTGAAAGGTTCCCATTTGTACAGCCAAACCCCCACCTATATGAACTTAGTTAGAGCTTCTACAAATTTCGGACTCCAAATGGTCGCATATTTTTATTCGCCAGGGGTGTGCAAGGGCAGCAGGCCCTCACATGTGTCATCATCCCACTGCGCAAAAAGAAGTCCTGCAACTGTCGCTTTTTTGCGGTGAACCTCCCAGGTCTCTCACCTCCAGGTCCTAGGTACCCCTTCCCCCACACCGATGTAATATATTTTTTATTTTATGCCAGAAGGTCTTTGCTGTGCTCCTTCGAAATTCATTTTAATTCGTTTTTATTTCTTTTTAATTTTTATTACATTTTCGTATATTAGCTTTGACTTTGCTTTAGTTGTATCCACTTTGAATTATTTGCTGTTTGTTTTCCCCCGGAAAAACGGGGTGGGGTGAAAAATAAAAGAAAATAGAAAACAGCATCAGTTTTTGTGTTTTTGTAATGTTTTTTTTTTCAGCAGCATTGTTCTGCGGACTTTTGGGGCGGGGGATTTTGGGAGTTGGAAGGATACGTACGAGTATACGTCTAGGACCCAGCTCCGGGTCCGGGTTTTTGTAGTTATTGTCCAACGTGGACTGTTTACGCCGAATGCGCTGCGCCACGTTGCGATCCGCGGAGTAGGAAATTAAAAATGGCGAAATAAAGTTAAATTTTTTATGGCTTGTGCAAATAAGTCACAGTCCTGTCCGGCGGAGAATGTCCGGAGTCCGGTGGCGGCTCCAATCGGCCGGATGCCCTGCTCGGCTTAAGGAAAGTACTCGGGGATTGGCAGGCAAATAATGGGGAGTTTTATTGGTTGAAAAGTTATATTTTTATTTTAGTTTTAATGTATAATAATAAGGTGTTTTACTTTGATTCCGAACAGTTCACTAATAAACCTACTTTTCTACATATTTTCTACATGAAACACATGACCTCTAGTGATGGGTAAAATTTTCGATAAGAATCGATTAACAGAAATGTTATCGGTGTATGTTTGTAGAGAATTTGAAGCAACCCTGAACAACTCTTAGCTCATATTAAGAGTTTCTACATTTTTCGTACATTATCCTTATTTTTGCATTTTATTAAATATTTTTTTAAATAATATTTTTAATCATTATTTTATTTTCTGCACATAAATTTCCCTGTTCAGCTGATATACCCCTTGTGCAGCTCATCGCTTGTTAAGCAAGAAAATAATATTAGCATTAAGCGTTTGTCTCTGCGCCTCTGACAGACACGGCGACGGCGCCGTCCCTCCTATTTCTTTTTATTTTTTTCTGATATTTATTTTACAAAATGGGCGACAAACTTGCTTCATTTTTTTTTCTGCTGCTTTTCCCGCTTATCCTGGACTTGTAGTTTGTGTGTGCTTCCAGGTTTTTACTCATATGGAGCACATCCAATTAAGCAGCTCTGGGAAGTGGTAAAAAATGAGCTTACGTGGGTGTGGCATTTCGGCGGCTCGGGCGGCTTGGCTGGTGCGAAATTGTTGGCTTTAAAGAGATCTCAGGGAATTGGAATTAATGACTGTATGAAAGGTTTATAGGTGCCATCAAGTAGTCAGTGGAAAATAAAGTAACTATGGGAGGAATAATGGATGAATTTAGGTAGAATTTCAACTAAGGAAGTTAGGGAGAGATAAGGAACCTTGATGGGGTTTTGTGAGATTAAATATGGAAAACTTCTTGAGAAAATGTAAAAAATTAAATTTTACAATGATTATTTAAGGTTTTAGTTGGTCATCTTAAATGTCTGTAAATATTTTCATGAATCTGGATTAAATTTTGGGATTCCTTAGGTTTAATACCCATTTTAATTCTCAAGTATGTCAAATAACTTAAGAATCTTAAGCTCCAGACTCTCATTATATAAGAAACCGATCGTGTTAAGACCTACCCCAACTGGTAGCTCTGGTAGTTCTTTTTATGGCCACATTTCCACCTACCTAACATAGTTTAGAGTGTTCCACTTTTAAGAAACCAGTTTTTGAATGACACACTTGCACTTTCTTTCAATTAGCCGCCAAAAAACAAAAGACGCTCGTGCGCCGGCTGATTTATTTTTTGTTTTTAACTCTATTTTCGGCGGTAACAATTTTGGGATTTCTTCGAGAGACCCTAATTAACTGGTCTTTAAGAAGGCAGGAACAGGGCGTGGGCGAGGTGTTGAGAGTTCGGTTCAGGTTGATGTAGGCAGATCGCGTGTTGGCTCTCATGTCGGCGGCTGCACCATTCTTAAGGGGCTGTCAGCGGCGGAGCGAGTTCAGTTCCGCCTTAGACCTCGTCGAGATCGTGATCATGTTCCTCATGCTGCTGGTATTGTTCCTCCAAGTGCTTTCGCGACCATCCATGGCTCTTTTCGATCAGTGCAACCACCAGGTGAAGCTGCAGTCGGGCCAGAAGCTGCTTATTAACTCGCCCTATTACCCGGCTCTGTATCCTGTTGGGACATCCTGCCGCTACGCAGTGGAGGCTCCTAAGGATCAGGTGCTGCAATTCAAGTGCGAACTTCAGCTGCAGACGGTGAGGAAGAGGGTGTGAACAGTGATGACATTTTGAGGGATTTTGGAATAGGAATTAAAAAAAATAGTTACATACTTTAAAACTTAAAAAAGAGTAAAGTTTATACTAGGTTTTTTCAGTTAAAAAGGGTTTATAATAACCTGGATATTTATTATAACTTCTTGGTTTTATTTTCTTTTAAAAATCAATATATATTATGTTGTTTATGTTTGGTTTTTTTCTGTCAAAAAGAGATTAGAGTTACCGGTGTTATTTTTTTTAACTTCATGAACTGATTTTCTAGTAAAAATCCATATTTTACGGAATATTTAGGGTATTTTCTGTGTTTTATAGAAATAAATAGTGGCCGTAGAGTTATTTTACCTTGGCACAATTAAGTAATAAAATTTGTATAAGAATAGAGGCTTGAATTTATGCATTTTCTTAACCAAATTAATGGTTTTTATTATTTAAATTTCTAGAATAATTTCTGATCAAGTTTTTAAACTTTCTTTTGTCTAAAAATGTTCCTTTGAACTTGATTTATTTTGTATAAGAACTCCAAGTGGCATCACTGTACTCTAGGTTCCATCAATGGCATTTTCTACAGCTTGTTTCATCCGCAGCTTGCCACGGACTTGAAATGCCGCACGGAGGTGTTTCACTTCAATTCCGAGGGCGACGAGGTGTTAACAAGTTCCGAATACTTTTGTGGCAGCGGAAAATTCGAGCGCAAAAGTTTCCTCAATCGTGCCGTGATTTCCTACATTTCCAATGGACGCCCAAAGCCAGAGCCAACCAGCTCCAACGTCAAGCTGAAGGATAAGCTCTCGGGGGTATCGACAGTTGCCTCAACTACAGAGGCGCCACAAGGTGTTTCCATAGAAGAGCAAGACGAGGAGGAAGAGGAGCAGGACGAAAACGAGGCGTCAGAGGACCCCGAGGACGACCTCGGTGACGAGGTGCTGCACGTGTTGCAGGATGTGGGCGTCAGCGATGCTTTGGCCTATGTGGCCTCCCTGCTCTACGACGACGAGGAGGCCAGGAAGTCCAGCGCTGCCATTTACCTGGAGCACCTGCCAAGTCGCAGCAGTTCAAAGACTTCCGCAAAACGTGCCCGGATTGTGTCGAAATATCCAGTGGTTCCTGCCCCTGTTACCGGTGGCGGACGCTTCACCTGCCTGGTGGAGGCCATACAGCCCACGTGCAGCTGCGGCTGGAGTCGGTTCCCTCTGCCCCGGATAGCCAGTCCCAACAACGAGGAGGCGGCCCTGCACGAGTTCCCAGCAATGGCCGGGGTTCTCACCAAGAAGCAGGGAAAGGTGTTCTGTGGCGCAGCGATCAGTGAGTGGTTTTAGGTTTATTTTTTAAAGGATATATAATTAATTTATGTTTATATTTAATCCCCAGTTCATCATCATTATTTACTTTCGGCGGCTCACTGTTTCCTGGGTCCTGAGACCAGAAGTGCTGCTCAGCTGCGGGTGGTTGTAGGTGAGCACGATTTGGCCAGCTCCTTTGAGACTTTTGCCACCAGGAGATACGATCTAGATGCCCTAATCCTCCATGAGCAGTTCAGTCAGGCCAACGGGCAGCCACGTAATGACATTGCCCTGCTCAGGACGCGATCATCTATTGCTTGGAGTCTGAATGTGGGACCCGCCTGTCTGCCACTCCAACCAACCGAAGATGGCCGAAAGCTGCCTCTTCCTGGTAACCAAGTGGTGGCCGCTGGCTGGGGCACCACTTCCTATGGCGGTCCCCAGACCACTCGCCTGCTGAAGACCACCCTAGATGTGATCGATGGCCAGCAGTGCCGGCAAACTCTGGCCACCAGTTCAGCCGGAGCACCGCCGCCGCCGCACACCTTCTGCACTTATACCCCGGGACGGGACACGTGCCAATACGACTCGGGAGGAGCTCTCTACGAGCGGATCCATGGACGCCTGGTGGCCGTGGGCATCGTTAGCTTCGGCCAGGCCTGTGCCACCCAGCTGCCGTCGGTCAATACGCGGGTTGCCTCGTTCATCAAGTGGATACGCTCCAAAAGCCCCGAGGTGGCCTATTGTCCTGGAAAACTACTCTGATTTATGTATTTATTTTTGGTGCTAAGAAAGTTTTAACCGAAAAAACAATGGAATAACTCGTTTGATTTACGGGAAATATTGTTGGGGTTTCAAGGATATCTTAAATAATATATCAGGAAGTGGAGCTGAGGAGGCATTACGGGTTTTTTATAAAGAATTTATGGCTTAAGAAATAATTTATTTCTTGCACTCAAAATATATAGATTCGATTAAGACAAGTTCTTTGACTTGAAAACAATATAAATTTCTTTAAACGAATTTTTGAGAATACATTTTAAAGGTCTTAAATGTGGAATTTCCTTAAATAATAATTCCTTCCCTTAAACTCTTACATTTTCATTAACATTTCTTTGCTTGTGAGTTTGATATTTATATTTTTATATTTTTCCGCTGTCTCACCAACCTGCCTATGACATTTATTCGATTTTTCTCCAAATTGAGTTCGGTATCTTCAAGCCTTCGATGTCGTTCCCCCTCTATATATCAGGTTATCGAGCCCACTTGGCACCTGTAAGTGGGTGTCAAGTTTGTCGCTTTGCCTGAACGCGCTTGGCGTCACCCACACATATCATCATCGCCACCAGGTAGACCAGGAGAACCAGAAACCAGATGAGCCACCACTCGGCTGTCAATCATGCGAACGTATTGGAACGCCTGGCTGGAGCTGTATGACCGCCCCAGGCTGAGGCATTGCAATTAAGCGCAAATGTCAACTAATTAACCTCAGCCAGGGGTGGCAATTGCCGGCGACCTATAACCCCTCAATGGAAGAGAAAAAAACCTGTCGATAAAAATTCTTTTCAGGTTTATTTCTGGTTTTATTTGTACATCATTCCTTTTCAGATAAATAATTAAACGTTTCGCATAACAGATGAAGCTCGCTTTTAGGCGGCTTACAGGGAATACGGATCTAGTCTGGTGTCTGGATCTTTATATCCTGGTTTTTAGAGGGTGAAGGGGTTGTATGGGATTTGGGGAAGGTTTGTGTGTAATTAATATTATAATAAAAATGCTTTGAAGGGATTTTTTGAGTTAGAACTTCGAGAAAACATTTTTTAACCTAATCTAGAGGTAAATAAAACACTGTTGTAAATTTAATTTAAATATCTAGACATACTTTTTATTCAATTTAATTATTTTATTTAATTTACAATACAAGGTATTCTTTATTCTTCTATTTAATTTATTTTAAATATATAAATTAATAAATAGATAAAAAAAATAAACCCAAAAATCTTTATGAACTCATTCCTGGGTATCCCCTAGTCTCCACCCTTAACCCTTCTTAATATATTTTTTATTCCCATTTCTGGGCGAAGGGCCTGTGTGTTTTTTGTGTAACCTGGCACTGGCGTTGCACTTTTTCAATGCTCCAGCTCCACCTCCACCCTCTCGGGGGCTTTCATGCGCCGTTCACATATCTGTCTAGCTAAGCCCGCTCGCCTGCATTTCGCAGTTGTTGCAATGTATTGGCCGCCTCTGTTTGTTTTGCAGTTTCGGCTGCTGGCTGCTGGCTGCTGGCTGCCTTCCTTGCAAGCCGCCCGTTGTTCAATTTCCGTAAAACGCGGCCAGAACAGAGCGGGCCAACGTCAACTGCAGTCGGGCATCAAGTGTTCGCCTGGGATTGGCGGCTCCCCATAGAAATGGGGCGGCGGTGGTGGTGGTGCGTGGAGGGGTGGCGGCATTAGGGGGCATGTTGTGTTAAGGGGATGGCCGCCGTACTCTGGTGGCACTAATTGAAAAGCAGCAGCCACTAACAGCAGTCGTCGCTAAAGGACAGCCACCGGGGAATGGGGGCCTGCACTATGTAGTGGGGAGCTACAGTAAAACATGAAGTAACTTTGATTAAACGGAAATAGGGAGCCAGGTTTTTATAAAACCAACCATAATTATTTAACATAGGTAGCTAAGGCTTTTAAAAATGCCAATAACTCGCTTTATGGCCGTTTTTTAGACGGCATTTCGCTATAACGGCCTTCTTCAATTACAACTCAGTTCGTTTTGGAACCTAAAATGTTTCTTAAGAAAGCAAAGACTTATTTCCATGTCGATTTATCTGCAGAATAATTTATTCATTATACGGTATTTCACTTTCGGCCAAGTTTCGAACTTATCTAGGCCATAAACCGAGGAATGGGTGTAAAGACATTAAAGTCTCTAGGAACTCTTCTATTTGTAACTCTAAATAAAATACAAAAATATATTAAGAAATAATAAAAACGTTTGGGATTTCAAAACATCTAAAAATATGCCTAAGAGTTTGCATTAAAATATGTTATGTCTAAAATTCTTAGTGACTTGGGTTTTCCTAAAAAACAGTAGCATACTTTTGGGACCAATTTTAATTGATTTAAAATCTCCAAATATTTAATCTTCATAAATATTAAATAAAAAAAACTCCCGAATTTCTGTGCAGACTTATTTCCTTCGAACCTCTCTCTAGGTTACCCACTGTACGAAGAAAGCCAATCCGTCCAACATTTTGTATTCCTTCCGTTCTTTTTTTCTGGCAATTTCCTTTGCATACTTTTGTGCTGCATTTGATTACAAAATGGCGGCTCTGCTCCTGCAGCTCCTCCTGCAGGGCTCCCGGCTGCAACAGGAGCGGAGCGCAGTTGCAGTCGTAATGCAGCCTAAACATTGCGTTTAGTTTTCGTTTTGCAATCGCCAGGACTTTGACTATTCATTAGCGTGTGTGTGTGTGTGAGTGTATCTGTGCAGGGCAGGGGCAGGATGAGATTCCGAAAAAACTCTAACAAGCTCAAAAAGCAATTTGCGAGGAGCCGTCTAAAAAATTGGCAAAAATATCGACGTGCCGGCTCATGCAATTGACGTTTTGCGGGTGCGGATGGGGTGGCGGCAGCGGCGCGATGTAGGGATTTTCGGGGACTAGGGATTGTGGGGCCTGTTACATAAAACCACGCGTTGCACAAAAGCCGCCAAATCGTCGTCGTTCACAAAGCCCCAGCAATGAAAATACAAAATGGCCGACCCATATATGTAAGCAAAAGCCAAGTTGTTCCACTAAACTATTTCGCTTTTGTAAGGTTTTGAAGAAGTAAACCTTAGATAAAATATCATAAAATTTAACATTTAATTGTGATTCATTTTAAAAGCCAGAAGTCAAACAAAGCATTCCAGAATCTATTAAAATTGGCTTGAAAATCGTTTTCGGGAACTGCACTACAAATATATGGCTAACCCTAAAAGTAAATTCGTTTTGTGGTCAGAAATTAGTAAGCCTGTTCTTTTTTTTTGTGGCCCTTGTACACATGACCAGGCCAATTAAATCCATGGACATCAGGAAAATACAATAGGCAAATATTCTGTATTTCTAGATTCAAAATCTATATTCTAATATATGAATAAAACTGAGTTCAAATAACTAAAATAATATTCGTTTAATAATAAGTATTTATACAATGCGAAGTACTTAAAATATTAGTTTAAAAATAATTAACTTTAACGCTGATATAATTCCAATTTTCTAATTTCCCCAACTCTCAAATTCCCCATTTTAGAAGATTTAAAGTAGGCTTTTAGAATATAATCCAAACATAACCCTTACGTTCCAGCACCTTTTTGGCTTTTAAGCAAATTTTTTTAAAAAATAGTTACAAAACCATTCCTTTTAAACTTCATCCAACCCAGAATGTTTCTGTCTCGATCCCTCGCTGGGTTGGTGCCTCGAGCTCGGAACATTCATCAGAGGCGTACGCGCAGACCATTCCCCGTGGTGCCCGAGAGAAGGATGAATGTGCCGACGGATACAACCAAGCCACCGCGTATCCTGGTCAAGAGCTACTGGGCCCTCCAAAAAATAGAATCCAATGATAAGGGGGATCGGAAAGATGCTTCAACCAAACCGACGGATGACTTTTGATCAAAATGAAAAAAGTTAAAGCAAAATACTGGACTTTCGGCATGGTGCTTACCTCTAACAACTTAAAATCAAAGTATTTCTTAGAGATCCGATAAAGAAATTGAGAAGATTAAATATATTTTTAACCTAATATTAAATTGAGTCACTTATTTTAACTTATTTTCTTAAAAAGAAAAAAATGAAAAGCTCTATATGAGTGCATCATTCGCTATAGTTTATACATTGCAGGTAAAGCGTGGGAGAGAGATCAAGAGACTATGATAGGGGGAAATATTCATTATTTCGAAATAGTTAAAATTTAAATTAAATATTATAAATATTTCGCTAAATTCACCTTGGCCTTTGCCCTTAAGCTAAAAAATGCCCTTACTAGTTAGTAGGCCGACCGAACACTTTCCCAATAAGTATACATTATGAGCAGCTCGTCGTTATACTTTTATCAGATGATCTAAATTGAAGCGTATTCCTTAAACACCGTGAAATGTTTCTAAGTCGATGCCTGCTCGGCAGCTACTTCCCCAAGGCACCACAACTGCATCAGCGACGGATGTCGGACCAGAGACTCCCGAACCAGCGGAGGGCAGCTCCCGTGGAAGTTCAGCAGCGGAGTTCCACCACAACTGACCTTAAGAGACCGCCCTTTTTGCTGGTCAAGAGTTTCTGCAATCTGCGTCACAGGGACACCAACTACGGCGAGGATGTGTCGCGAGTTACGGACGAGCTAAGTTTCCAGCCACACCGCACCATCTTCATTGAGATCCTTCAGTTGCCGCAGCAGTGTCCGCTTGGAGCTGACAGTTATGCGGAAAAGATGCTGAGGAAAACGGTACTTCCGGATACTGAACTTCCGGATAAGACGCTTCCGGGTACAGATACTGTACTTCCGGATCCGGAGTCGTGAGAATGTTTGTGTGTGTGTGGAGTATACAATTTTTATCGAATAAAGGATTAAAAAGAAATATTAGAAAATATATATAAAGATAGATTGTACTTACGAAGAAAATATATAGAATATAAAAGAAATAATCAATTTATTAGTGGGTGCCCTACATCTTTCTTGCGCTCTCTCCCACGCCTTGCCCTCAATGCACAAGCAAAGCAGCAACAACAGCTCATAGCGAGTTTTTTTTTTAGCTGCACTCTGAGGGAGCTTCCCTTTTCTCTCCGATAAAAATTGTTCAGGATCACATGAATATAAGAGGAAGCCCTTTTTCTTTCTAGCTACATCCTTCACGCTTTGCCTGCACTGTACAAGTAAAGCAGCAACAACAGCTTAGTAATTAAATAACGAAAGAGTGTTTTTAATCACTCCAATTAATATGGTATAAAATAAATCCCCCTCTAATATAGGTAAGAAGAACAGATTTATTATTTTGGATGTGAAAATAATTTGGAAATTTTAACGTATGCCTGCGGTCCTGTCGGATCCGTGACTCTGGCCGCAGGTTATTCTGGAGGCAGTCTCTTGATCAATGGATTCCGAATTGCTGGGTTCTATGGCAGGGAGCGTTTCCTTAGGTCCGGTTCGGTGCGGTTCAGTTCAGTTCGGTTCGGTTCGGTTCTGTTCGTCTCAATTGGGTTATTGGATTCTTGCGTCTTGGGGATGTTCACTTCAGGGGGCATTATACGGAGAGCAGCCGCGACAGGTCGTCCTTAGATATCATGAATCCCATAGACCATTCGCCGGCGGAAGTCCGCCCAGCGGTAGCGGGGATTTCGAATGCGGATGGCCTGGACGTTGCCGGGCTGCTGCTGTTTCTTCTGGTGCTTCTTGAAGTTCTCCACATAGCAGCGCGGAGCGTGATGGTACTCCGGATTGTTCTCGCCCTGCTTGCGAGACAAGGACAAGGTCTCGTTGACCTTCCGGAACTCTTCCTCGCCTAGGATGCGGCGTGCTGAGTAGGCGCACCTGCCGGCCAGTTGGATCGATCCCTGATTGCGGACCGCCAACTGGACGCACTGTGTCATGGTCTGCCTGGTCGGAAGCATCTCGGAACTTGGGGTGGGATCAAGGCTGGGTTATTACGGGATTTGGTTACACTTTCGCTGGACGGGCTATGTCCGAATTTGGTGGGCCAACTGTCCGATGGCAAGGCAATGCGGCAATGCGGGGGCTTTTAAAAGTGGCCGAAAGGAAAAAAAATATGTGAATTTATGGTTCTATTGCTCTATTGCTTACGCGTGACATATGTAAGGCTGGTCGAGAAACTGAGTAGGGTTAAGGGGCGACATCGGGGACATGGCCTGCTCGGATGCTTAGTTTAGCCAGAAGTCGATGGGAACTAGATGGGAAAATAACTGAGATACATTTATATAGTCTAAGGGTAATAATCTTTGATATTAAATTAATTCCCTGTAAATATGGCAAGTCCTTTTAATGCTTTTTAACCATCTAAACCGCATCGCCTCCACCCATTATCATGTCGCACGCCCTCGAGACTAAAGCACAAAGCACAAAACATAATTAAACAATTAAAATGCCTTTTGGCACTCGTCCTTACTTAGCCCAATTCGCTCAGCGCTCGGCGCACATCAAAGCTAGGACGAGTCCTGCGCCTAATTACGCCGCCAAGTGCAGTGGATGGGAAAGCGAAAATGCAAAAATATGCAAGCAACAAGGCAATAAAAAATACATCAAAATTAACTGGCAACAATGAGAGCGAGTGGCGAAATCACAGCATTTGGCGGGGCAAGTTAATTGTGCAACTTTGAAGCGAGGAACAGGATTGCAACGCGGGGAACAGAGAAAGAAATTTGTTTAATCTAAAATATTTAAAAAAAAGTCTTTATAATAATTTAAAACAGGTAGAGAGAAAAATCTTTAATTTGTGAAATAATAATATGAGGTTTAATTTATGAAATAATAATACAAAAATTAAGTCTTAAATTTAGGAAAAATACAAATTTGATTTATAAAATAATATATAAATATAAATCTTAAATTGTTATCATAACCAAAGGTGTTCCATTCTATAAAGGTTAATAGGGTGTAAACTGTAGAAGTCTCAAATAAATATAATAAAAGTTATAAGCTGGAAAATAATCGAAGCTATCGATGTTTATTCTATGCAAAAATCGATTTTAAAACGGTTAACATCAATGATTTTTTACCTCTAATAGAAGTGAATTTATAGGTCTGATAAAACCTTAGTAGCTTAAATAATTATATTAATTGGTCTTAATAAGATGTGGTTTGATGTATTTTATATACAAAATAAATTAAATTATATACAAAATAAATTAATTACTATTATAATAAAGAGATAGGTAAACATTATACAATATTATTTCCTGCATTCTTTCTTTTTAGAGTAAATGTATAAACTATAAAAATATTTCCTGCATAAAAAGGCTTCAATCTTGTAAACAAAATATTAAAATTTATATTTATTAATTTTTTGAAATATAAAAGATGAACCCCTCAACAAAAAAATAAATTGCATCTAAGTTTGCTTTATTTTCAATCGTTTAATTACCAACTACACTTGCATTGAACATAAAATATTATCTCCTACGGAAGCAAGGCTTTTCTCTCCGTGCCGGCTAGTAGGACAGTGCTTTGCATGAGAAGTGGCAGGACCCTCGGCAGTCTAGTCCTGGCTTGTAATCCTTGCTCTGCTCTGCATTTTTTTCCCCTGCCACCCATTGTCCATTGATTTTTTCTATATTATAAAATTTATGCTGCCCCGCTCTGCTTTGTTGCACTCCTGCTTTCCCCTCCTGCCCGCCGCCTCGTCCCGTGCACTTCATTTTCCGCCTTTGCTTTTTATGTATTTTTTGTTGTATATATTTTTTTATTTTTTGCATTTTCCAAGCGCTTTTGAGCTTTTGTTGTCGAGTGCGCGCCAGTGCCACCCGAGAGCCAAAAGAAAAGGGCTTGACAATAAAAATTATGAAGCATATTACTTGAGTGCACTTGGGTCGCTCTCTCCATTCTTTTCCTTTTGCCACTTTTTCATCCTGCTCTCGTGTTTTTATTTAGCCAGCCTCGGAAGGAGGATGCGAAGGATATGCCAAAGTATGTCGTCGCTAGTTTTTGGAGAGCAAACTTGCGTGTTAAGTAGCAAAAAGGGTTAAGAATACTTGGGATAATAATAAACTGGTCTAGGAAAAAGAAGGAGTGGAGGTAAAGGAAGCATTGGATGCTAGCTAACCTACAATGGGTTTGATATATAGTAGAAATTTCTTCTTAAATAAAAAAAAATAAATAAATATATAATCACTGTATTTATTTGAGACACGATTTAGTTGATTAACTACATTTTCTGTATTATTTTCTTACGAAATGACTTGCAAGGTAAAAATTCCTTTGATTAAGATTGGTTTCCCCTGAGATACCAACCCTAACCAAAGCAAATTTTACAAATCAAGACAATTATGATTTGCAGATTATTGAATTTAGGATCTCATCCTGGTCCTCTCTAGTAAGTCCCATAAACCATTTTCCTGCGAAACTCCGCCCAACGCTGTATATCGGAATAATAGTTTTGCTCCCTCTTGGAAAACTGCAGCATGGGTTCCTTGCCCCGGATCCTGTCTTTGGAATGCTTTTGCAGTACCGTCTTCTGTGGCGTCAGCTCACTCCACTTGTAGTAGACTATGGGATAGGTGCGGCGTTTCTCCGGATGGACATAGACCCCGATCTCCTGGCAGAAATTCGGGCGCGTTGCGAAGCCGCGAGTCAACCGCAGCCCCTTGCCCAGGAAGCCGTTCACAGCGCGGCTCATGATTTGGTCTAAAATTGGTCTAACTGGAGAATTTGGAATTTGTCGGGAGGAACCAAATATATAATGGTAATTTTGAATGATTGCAGAGGGAAAGGTGACTATGATTTATATGTTTATAAATAAATATTGATTTGTTGTAGTTTGTAGAGGGAATTATACGAACAAATGATTTGTGATCATTCTTCTTAAAGAAACTTATGATTCTTTGTACTTTGTAAATTTTATTTTTATTTTATATATTTTTCTTATAAAATGTATAACAGGCCAATATTAATAAAAAGTTATTTAAATATCCAGCTTCGATAGTAAAGGACGAATTACCATATACACGTTTACAAAAATTCCGAAAACTTCATTTGAAAAATTTTATTTTATAATTCCTTTTATAACTTACCACCTCTTACTTAAAATAACTAACTAAATAACTAACTAAAAATAAATATAGTAATTAAAAAAGAAAATACTTTGGTTGATCTTTTTTACCTTTTTTACCTCTTACCAATATTTGATAAATATAAAGAATAAAAAATTGAAAATATGATGGTTGATCTATTTTTTTAATTTGAAAATAAAAGGTTAATTTATTCGTAATTGTTGACTCGATATTTATTTCCCCATTTGAGCCGCGGATCCACGGATCTAGTCCATGGTGCATTTTCAGTCCAAATATGAAGACCCACTTTTTCCGGAAATCAAGAAATCAATGGTCCGTTATAAGGTAAGATAAGGCACTGGATCCGAGGCATCGAAGTCATCTTAGAAGTTGCTGCGGCCGTAGATCATGCCGTGCCGGAACTCGGCCCAGCGCGTGCGATGGCTACGGTAGGAGTTGTATGGCGAGATGACCTTCCGGGAAATGCTGGGAGCCGGCGCCTCGAAGCGGTTGGTACTGGACACCCGACGCAGCAGGTCCTCATCGGCCTGGGCACGCATCCGTTCGTCCTCGTCGTTGTCCTCGGGCGGCCCGAAGACAGTCTCCCTGACGGAGCGCACCTCCAGCTCCGACTCGTAGTCGCGGGCCTCGTCCATTGCCTCTGGCTGGCGTTCCTGATGGGCCTGGACCTCGGCTTCAGCCTCCATTTCCACACCGTGGTCGCGGTTCGCTCTCTCGTTTGCCACGACATCGTCCATGCGAGCGCTACGGTGCATATTGTGAGACTTGAACGCATTCGAGTCCGTGAACCTGGTGGACCTGCGTCTGGCCGCATTCTGGGCGGCCACCACTGTGTTCCGGGTGGGCAGGGCCTGGACATGGGCCTTGTCCGGCAGGGTCACGGGCCGGAACATGCCGGTGTCCAGCTGGGAGACTCGACGCTGGTTGCTCAGGCTCCGGCTGGGCTGTTTCTGCTGGAGGATCTTGGCTGCCTTGAAGCTCTCCTCGCGCGCGGGCCAATCCCGGGACCAGGGACTCGCCATCAGCACGGCACTGCTCGTGTGCTGGCCCTGCTCCAGGCGTGTCTTGGTGGTCAGCGTCCGCAGCTGGCGCATCGTGGGCAGGCTTTTCGAGAACATTGGCATCTTGCTTTCTGCTTAATTTTGGTCTTGCCCGAAACGGAACTAATTACGCGATTATTTAATTTATTTCTATTTGAACAATGGTTTGGCCGAAAGTCTATTGAGCGCGAAACGTATCCACGAAAAATTTTTAATGGCTAAAAATACGTCGCTCGAGCGGATCTGAGAATTTTGGTTGGCTTTTGGGTACAACAATTTCGAAAGTGAAAAGCGACCCAAGCGCTGGGTTGAAGTCTCGGCAAGGCTACTGACACTAAAGGCCAGGTTTGCTTTAGTTTTCATTTTTGTCAAAAGCCCATAGATAGTGGGACCTGGAAAAATACAAAAATACATATCTGGCGAAATAACAAATAACATAATTTATTTGCAGCCACAAAGAATTCAATTTGATTGCGATTGAGAAGACGTTCTGGGCAAATTAAACAACAAAGCCAGGCTGAGGAATCATAAAGCAAAAACACAATTTGCCTTCGTCACATGAACATTTATTAATTTTGCATCAGCTGATGGGGGTGAGGAGTGGGGTCCTTCGTAAGTCCTGGGTCCGAGTTTAACGCAATTTCCAAAATGCAAAGAACAACAACTGCAAGACATGAAATTGAGTTAGTGCACAATTACAACAACAATTATGAGGGATGCCAGAACTTGTACAATAAATGCCTAAGCTATGAAAGGGAATTAAATCGAGTTAAAGCCGCATTTTAGATGCTTTTTTTATGTAAAAAGAAGAGAAAGATTTATGGAAATCAAATTAAATTTATAATGTTTTTTAAAAATAAAATAGCTTGGATTCTTAATTATTTTAAAATTTTTGAAAGGTACTTAGAGATTGCAAGAGAAGATCCCTTTATATTAAAATTATATTAAATTATCCCCTTATATTATCTTAAATTTAGCTCTCTCTGTCTAAGTGTGAGAGCAATTTTCGATCTTTGGATACCACTTGCTCTTCTTTCTATTTTTTAATCGTTTTCTCTTCAACACTTTGCCAGCAATGTACAAGCAAATCAGTAACAACAGCTTTCTATGTTTATAAAGTACCAAAGGAGTAAGTTTATAAGTTCGACTCGGAGGAGCTCTGTATTTTTTTTCTCCGCTTACAAGGAAGCATAATTATTATGATCTTAAATTCTTCAATATTTTTCTTCTATTCTTATATTTAACTTTCAACACAATATAATTAATTTTAAATATTATTATTAGTGCCTCTATATATTAATGCAACCCATTTTCGGTATAGAGTACTTGATAAAACTTTATTGCGTACAAAGAACTAGTATGCCTGACGGCCCTTGATGGCCAGCGGGGTATGATTGGTTAGTGCGGAAAAGGCGGAGCTGCTGCTGCTGCTGCGTTGTTTAAATGTAGGCAAGAAGCATGTCACTGCTTTTTAATTTAAATGCAAATTAAGGCCTTTGTCAACACTTTGCCAAACTCAAGACAACGACGACAAATGCCAGCGGCAACTGCAAGGAGCTCCGTCTAAGGATAGTTATGTAAACGCCCAAGGAATAAGTGTATGTGCAGGCAAAGAAAAATATGACTATATCGGGGAAAGTATGGGAATTTATAAGTCATTATTATACTTGATTTTAGAGGAGGATTTATTGTTTTAAGAGAAACAAACTTCTAAAGGTTGTTTTTAAATTTGAAAAATATAAAACAAATTTAAGTAATTAATATAAAATAAATACCAACTATAATAAAGCATTTTAAATAACATTTTCTATTTATTTATTTTCAATAACGTATAGTACCTATTTATTTATATAACAAAAGGACTTATATATGCCTTTTTCCCTCAGTGTCTCTGCATATAGACATCAATCAGAGCTGTCCTATCGCACACACACCCCACCGCCCACATAGCGCCACATCCAGTTGAGATGCGAAGTGATCCGAGTGTTGACCCCAATTCCAAAGGGCTGTCCGCAGGCCCTTCCAAAGCTGATCACGCCCAGCTGGAACATGCGTTCGCGCTGCCTCAGGATCACCGGGCCGCCAGAGTCATACTGACACGAGTCCTGGCCCCTGCCCCGCGAATCATAGGTGCAGAGCTGGCTGGGTGAAATACTGGAGTTAAACCGGGTGCGGCAGACGGCATTGTCCATGGTCAGCAGGCTGGTCTTCTGGAGGGTGTTCGACTTGGAAGCGGCAAAGCCCAGGGTTCCCCAGCCCATAATGTCCACGTTTTGGTAGTTGAAGGTGCTTTCTCTAAGGGGAAATATATTTATTTTAATTTTAATATTTTTTAGTAATTACTTACGCTTGCCGCACTGGAAGACAAATGGGTGCCACGCCTCGGGACCACTCTATGGGAGTCACTGTGTACAGGAGAGCTATGTCATTGATGTTGGCTCCGGAGCCGGTTTCCCTATAGCCAGGATGGTTGAAAATACTCTGAATGCGATGCTGGGCGGCATATATGGATTCGCTAGCTGTGAAAGGTAAGGAAAAAGGTTAATTCCTACTGAGATAAATCTGTAAAGTATATATCCTTACCCGTGCTCAGATCATGTTCCCCAACCAGCGCCAATAATCGACTCGCCATCGGCTGTCGGGCAGTACAGTGGGCAGCGGTCACTATGAAACGCTCGCTCACAATACTCCCCCCACAAAAAATAGGCAGGTTAGAGGTCAGGTCCCTTAGGCCCACCATCGAGGGAAACTCATGCTTGGCCGCCTCCATGCCATTGGCAATGCGATCCGGCAAGGACCAGCCGCAGTCGCAGGGCGCAGGACGAGCCACTGCCTGGCAGCTGAGCCTGGCACGCTGCTGGGTGGCCGGGCTGCTCGAATAGTAGGCGAAGGCCAGGGCCTGATAGTTGGAGACCCGGGTGATCTGACCCATGCGGCAGTAGCGCTCGCCGTCCCGGAACTGGAGGTCGCCATCGCGGGAGATGAATAGGAACTCGGAGCCACAGGTGTCGGGAAACTAAAAGGAAAATGAAAGTAAAAAAATAATAAATCCAAGAATAACCTGTACAGATTGGGGAATAATTTTTCATGGAGAAAAATTCGAATTTGATATGGTAAAACGTTGATAAACATTGAAATAATCGACTAATAAATAATGTTTCTTAAAACAAATATGTTTTTGGGCTTAAATTAATTTTAATATCTAATTAAATAATAAACCGGAGTGGATTTATGATCTCTGTTGTTTGTTGACAAGAAAATTTTTCCATTTTCGTAATATTTCGATAGTGTCTATCGATAGTTCACATGGTCAGTGATAGACGCATCGAAAAAGCTGTCAAATTTATTCAAGCGAAGAATTTGCAATAAAAAACTCCATTCAGCAAACGAGAAATTAAATTGTGAATTGTAAGTAATTAACGCATAAGGTTTCGGATGGAAACTGAACAGAAATTCTATATTTCCATTGTATCTAAATTAATTTAATAAATATTATAACAAAAATAACATAAAATTAATTCCTAAACAAAAAACATAGCTTAAATTGTTTTTATTTACAGTACTCACCACCTCGAAGCGACAATTCAAATGGATCACATGATTTCTGGGCGCCTTCAAACGAAACCGACAATTACTGCCACTTGGCAAGGCCAAGGGATAGTTGGCACTACTTATATCAATCACTCGATTAGGCTGCAACTCATAGTGTCTAGTGCACTGTTGCTGGCTGAGAGCTAAACTGATTGTTGAAAGCAGAAGAAACACCGGAAAAATCAGACCGCACATGATGGAAGCGAACTCTAGATATGAAAATTCTTGAAGCTTCTCTGCGGCTTATATAAGACTTCATTTTAAGTGATAAGAGAAAAGCGTATACTTTATTTGGAATTAACAAATATAAATAACAATATTTAATAAAGCCAAAGTGGATATTGAAGTCAAGGTGAGATGGCGACTGTTGGGTTTATTTTTTAAAGCACTCGAAAATAAATTGTTTAAGGTATTTTAAAGAAATGTTTGAGGCTTAAAGTAGAAGATTTGATCATTTCTATAAAAATCAAATATATCTATATCACTTTAGACAAAGAATAGTATTTATAAATTCTCAATTAAAAATCTCTTTAAAGACCCAACTAAAACCCCTTATCTTTCAAGAAAAACCCTAAACTTTTTCACATTTTCCAGTCCAATCCAATCATTTATTCCCTTCACAAGCTGACCACACAATTGGAGTTCCCAATCTTCTGGCGAATCCAAGAAACATAAGACGTAACCCTGGTATTAACGCCCATGGGATACGAAGTCTCTGCGCAACTCTTGCCATAACTAATAACTCCCAACAGGAACTGCCTGGCCTTGCGCAGGATCACAGGACCGCCGGAATCGTACTGACAGGAGTCCCGGCTATTGCCCGAATAATCGTAGGTGCACATCTGGCTGGAGTATATGTTCACATCGGAGTACTCGGTCTGGCAGTCCTGATTGTTGACCACCATCAGGTTGATCTTCTGCAGGCCGTTGGACACGGGTCCGGAGAAGAAGATAGTGCCAAAGCCGATGACATCCACGGTTTCATAGGAAAAGGATTGGGTCCTAAACATAATTTATAAATATTTAATGAAATTCCGAATATTATAATTAATATATTACTTACGTTCCCACAGGCGGCAGACAGGCAGGACCGACGCCCCGGGACCACTTGATATTGGTGGCTGTTACCAAGACGGCTATATCGTTGTTAACATCTGGATTATACTGCTCATGGGGTATCATCTGTTGGATGTTATACTGCTGGTAGTACCTGGAACTGGAAGCTATAAAAAGATAAATTGTAAAGATAATAAGATAATCGTGAGCTACTGTATGAACCGTATAAAAAATATACTTATACTAATAATAAAACTTACGACTCTGCAGATTGTTGGTTCCTACGATGGCAACAATATTTGTGGCTTGCGCCACCCGATAAACACAATGAGCAGCAGTTACGATATAACGATGAGCCACTAGAAAAAGGAAGAAAAGATGTATAATATTTGTAATAATTATAAAAACAAATTAAACACAATAATAAATAGATAAGAAAATATATTAATAATATGATCACCCTTCCCTTATCCTTAAAGTTTCCATTTATTTTCAGGAAAAAGTCCACTCACCTATAGTACCACCGCAGAAGGAAGCCTCATTGGGTTTGGTCACATCCTTGAGGGCCACCATGCTGGGAAATTCGTTGGCCGCCGCGTTTTCGCCATTTGCAATCCGCTGAGTGGCCGACCAGCCGCAATTGCAGTTCTGTTTGGTGGTGGTCAAGACGCACCTGAAGTTTCCGCCCTGCGTGCCCGTGGAAATATAGGCAAACACCAGTTCCGTGAAGAGGGACTCCCGCGAAAAGGACCCGGAGCCGCAGAAATTCTCGGCACCGCGCATCAGGACATCTCCCTCCGAGTCCAGCCAGAAGTTATCCGTATTGCAAGCACCATTATTCTGGGAGAGGGTTATAAAACCTTAGTGACACTTCCATTACTTGAAATATAAATTATACCGAGGGCAGGCTCATGGTGCACTGCACCTGAATGTAGTAGTCCAGGGGAGCGGTGAACTTGTAGCGACAGGACGTGCCGCCAGGATAATTTCTGGGATAGTACGGCGACTCCACGTAGGTGGTGCCCGGATTCAGGTTGTAGGTGTTATCACAGCCGTCAAAGTAGGCCGCCAGCGCCGCAGGGGCCACCAGTATTAAGATTAGACAGCGGTTAAACATTTTGTTTTTTGGCCAGACCTTTCCGCGAACGAAGCCAGCACTCAACTGGGCTAATACGATAATACCACCCACACCTAATATCAGGCAAGACAACTAAAGCTAGAGCTAATTAAAAAAATTAAAAGGCCGCGCTCCAGCCGGTGATAAAACAGTTGGTAGTTGGCATTACGTATACGCCCCAGACCGTCAGTCTGCAGTTGTGCAAATAAATAGATACAACCCTCCGATGACCTTGTCAAATGCACACGACGATATCGGCTTTGAACTTGGCTAATGCTGGCTTGGCTGATAACTCGAAATGCATTCCCCGAGCCACGACTGTGGAGTTATATTCTGTTTTTCCGCCCTCATCGCAGAGGTTTATCCGCCAGCTGTGCCGAAAGCGGAAAGTAAATAAACAATTTTGTGAATAATGAGTTCTAATTAAAAGACAAATAACGCAGGGAAAATAAATAAAAAAGGCGTCAACGCACGAAGATCTGTTTAAACAGATAAAAAGTGAATTTACTTCTTCCCGGTGCTCTCATTAGCCACCGTTTATTAGATAAGATAGCAATCTCGGCCTATTTTTCAGGGAATAGGTTAATGCTTTTTAAAAAATAAATTATAAACAATGGAATTATTAAGCAAAAGAGGAAGCTAATATTAACAAGAAGAAGTGAACACCTAAACCTATTTATGTATTAATTAAATTGTGTTGTTTAAGTTCTGCCTAACTATAGGTTAATATTTATTGTTTCTTTAGCAATTGTAAACATTTCTCTCATATTTGCACATTTTATTTTGACAAAAAACCCATAATAATAATTATAATATCAATACAAACCACATATTGCCGGTAAATTTACTTTACAACGAATATATTTGTCTTTAAATTGGCTGACAGAAATTTGTATTAATGAAAAAACTTAAATGGCTAAAAATACAATAGCACGCAGACAGGGAAAAAATTAAATTTCCATAGAGAAGCGCCGTAAAAAGCAGCCAAAAAAATCAATTAGGAAAATCGGCGAAAAAGAGACTAGCCTTAATGGCTGACAAGGTGCGGCTAAATGTCGATGAAAATCAAGCAATCTGTCTATCAAAAAATTGACTTTATGCTAAAATATTGTAGCAGCCAAACCAACACACACAGACACACACACATACATATGTACAGGGAGGGCGCATAAAAAGCAGCGCCTAAAAGCATGCAGCAGTTTTGTCACTGGACGCTCCAAGCTGTGTAATTATAATATGGGAGAGAAAATGCTCCTTTTTTGCGATGCAACACTTTTGCCGCCACATCCTCTCTACACACACACACACACACACACACTAATTTCCCCGCCCTTGTACATAACGATCCAATGTCTATATTTTCTAGTGTCACACATTTTTTGCACACTTTTTATGCGTCGCTTTTTTTTTTTTGGTTTTTGGTTTTTCTGTGGTATATGTTTTTTCCCATGCATTTGCATTTTCCACTAATTTGACTTTTGTATTGTTGTGGTCGCCGGCAGGATCCCCTCTTCCGCCCTTGGCCAGTTTATGTGTTAGAGCATTTTTTGCAGGTCCTTTTGGCTTTCCACCAATCGCATTCCCTCTTCCACGGCTCGCTGTGTGTGTATTGGTGGGTGGGCTGCGCTACGCACTTTTTGACTTTTCGTTGGGGAAAATGCGTTTTCCTGCATTGGTTGGCTGACGAGTGCGGATCCATCGGGCTTCGGGATGATGGTGGTAGCACCTCCCCGTACATATATAGAGCAGCAGCCGTAGTACGTCTCTATGTCTCTCTTTCCGCTAGTCGGAGTGCATTTTCCCAGGACATGTCATTTGATGTGGCTGTGAGTCTGTGGCCATATCATTAATTGCCGTTAGCCGGTAACGGGAACTAGGCCTACAAAAAATGGCCTAAAAGCACACAAACACACACACGCAAATTAGTGGGCAGCAGGAATTGCATAAGGGAGTTAGAGGGAACAAAAGGAAGTAAACCCGAATAGGTGAAATGTGTATTAGATAACACGAGAGGGTATATAGGATAGATAGATTGAAAGTTGATATGAATATACATGTGCTGGGAAGTTAATAATTATTTTAAGATATTTTAGGCATTATCTAATGTAGGATAGATAAACTTATGACATTGTAGATAATCTAAATTCGATATATGGATGAAATTTCTTCCAAAAAACAAGGTTTGTTTCTTTTTTTTTTATATTTAGAGCAAGAGTGTGGAAATAATCAAATTTAAATTAAATCACAGCTTGCCATTATTATCAAACTAACAATTATTATAAATATTGATAAATATCTAAAATTTAAAAATATTATACAAGTCCTTCTTGTAAAGTTTTCTTACACAGTTGTTTATTTATTTAAATTAGGTAAATTAAAATAATTATATAAAAATCTTTATAAGCATAATTAATAATTAGTAATTAAATAAATGCAAATACATTACATAAATATAATTATAAACTTTAATATAGATCTAATTATTGTGTTATTCTCGTATATAGGAAAAAATCTTCTCATTAACATTACATTAAAAAGAAACTTGTCTTATATTTGTCGTGTTTGTTTTAATATTATTAATAATGATGGTAATGGTTACCTAACATTAAGGCAGGTTATTTTGCGCTCTATTTTATATTTTTTTTATAATTTTTTGCTGGGATACAAAAACTGAATTGATCTTTCTGTGTACTTTTATAAAAGTTTACTAGCGCCTATTACTTTAAATACAATAGTTCATATTAAATTGATTATCCTCTTAGACTTAAAAAAAAAATGAAATTGCAAACATAAAATGATTCAAAAATTTCCATTATCTCTGTAAAATCTCCATTATTTATTGAAAAGTTGTACATGAAAATTTTTATAAAAAAAGATATGAGCAACTTGGGCTTAACAAGCTTTTTTTTATTAATTAGTATATATTCTTCTACTATTTAACTTAAAAAAACTAAAAAATAAGTAAAGATAGGATCTCTAAAAAATATTTCCCAGAATTTTGTGACTTTATGACTATATATATTTATATTTTCAATACATCCCAACTGCAATTATTTACCAACTGGCATCGAGTTCTTTGACCAGCATAAGCCTTGCAATCGTTGAACAGTAATTGCCGTTTCCTGGTCTATAATCCTGCAGAATTGGTGCATCCATCAAAGGCTATATCTCTGCCCCTGTCCCCTCTGACCCCGCTCTGTCACAGCGATGAATTCACTTACAAACACACATAGATTGGAAACGGGAAACACATTCAATTTGCTGCACCTTCAATCACAATAAATCCATACAAATTTCCGTTCTCCACCACTCCTCTTTTCAAATGCAAACTAAGCAAATTTTAATTAATGAAAAATTGCAATTAAAAAAGCGGCCCTGGCAACTACACTTTTTTCCCCTGCAGTTGCCGGTGCGCCGTAGGAAAAGGAAAAGAGCAAGGCAGTCGCCGGAGGCAAAGAAAAACACAAAAATTCTACGCCCAGTAAATGCAAAAGAAAAAAAAATAGGGAAAATAAGAAAATAAGAAAAGAAAAGTAAACAACGCACCTACAGCTCTGCTGTATATGGAATAGGATGTATATAGGAATAGTTGGGAGGGTGTGAGGTGGAAGGTGGCGTTTTTTCTAAGCTGCCATCGTCGCCGATTAACATAAACACGCAAAAAACATTAACAGAGCAGGCATTTCCCTCCTTTTTTTTAGCATTTTCCAGCCTCAACTTTGGCCAACGGCAACGCAGTTAGAAAAGCCAACAAAAAAGGGGGTTAGCAGGGGGAAAACTAAGGCAGAAAAAAAGAAAAACGCAGATATTTCATACATAGATAACGCGGCGTATGTGTAATGTGCAAGTGGGATGCAAGTAGAGGCGGCTCTCTCGCTCGCTCTCATTCTCTCATTCTGGGCATTCGCTCATTACACTCATTTCGCATAGTTTGGGGCTGGCGCATAGGCAATTTTCCACACACACACACACACACACAGCCATGCAGCGGGGAGAAAAGCGGCGCTGGCTGCACCCAAACCCAATCACAAAAACGCGTTAATAAGAGGAAAACGTGGCGCAAAAAACTACACACACACAGGGGCACATACACAGCTGCGGCCCATACATTTACGTATTGCAGTACCCATACATAGGCGAGGCAAGAGCGATTTCCCCCAGCAACTGGCTCGGCCAATCGCAGAATTTGTTTACGAATCGTGCGGCAAAAGCAACAGAAAGAAAACACACAGTTGGGGAAAAAGAAAAATGCTCTCGCGAGCTCGCTCTCTCTCTCACTCTCTCTCTCTCAGCCGCTCTCCCTCTCGCGCGGCACAGTTTTTATTTATTTTCCAGCGAAAACCACGTGCTTTGCTCTCTTAAATGCGGCGCTCTCTCTTCGCTTCGTTCAGTTTTTCCCAAGAGACGCAGCAGTGGCGGGGTACCCTCCCTCCGCTGGGTTGGCCGGGAAAACGGGTTTTTCTGGCGATTGACGTTTTAGTTAATATGGTCAACAAATTTTAATTGAATGGTCCATGTTTGTAAATGTTTGATGAATGGAAATGCAGCGGGGGAAAAGCGAGAGAAGTGGCAGCGATTCAACCAATTCGATTAGTCAATATGTGGCAGGGGCAAGGCATTTAGTTTAATTCATCCAACAACATTTATTTTAACGAGATTTTCCTAGGTTTTCCGTGATTTTTCACTTTTAAAAATATTTCCAAGCACCTGGTTTCGTAATTGGGAATATACAAAAATTTATTTAAAGTTAAATCCAGCAGAACTAAGATAATAAAATTTACATGCTTTTAAAGTTGAATAAAATAGTATATTGCCCAAATATAGTGTTTAATGTTGTATTAATAATTTTAAATAGCAATAAGGCACTTAATAAAGAATAATGTTAACCTAAATAATATTAAAACAATATCAAGGCTTAGTCTTCACCGGTATCCATGATTTACCTTAGCCTAAAGTCTGAATGGTTAAGGTAAAGATATTTTATCCATAATTTCTCAATTTACCAGGCACAGAACATATTTTTAGTTAAATATGAACTATTTTTAAACCTAAAATAACCTTATCAGTTTCAGTTATTAAGAGAAACGTTCTAAATATATCCAAATACTTCAATATATCAATTTCCTATCTATTTTCTACTCCAACTACATGTTTTCCTTATAGCTTAAACGAAAATTAATTACACATAATCAGGAAAACCCCTTTCCCGCCCACCCATCACTCACAACACTTTACGACATTCATTAACCCAGAAAAGTAGCGCTATAAAAATATGGTAAGAATTTTTCTATTAGCCAACAATCGATTACGTAGCTTATGACTTGCGTGTCCGGGCTATAAGCAGATATTCCTCCTTCGGTAGATAGGGGTAGGGACAGGTAGTCCAGGTAAATGAAAGCGAATGGAGGCGAAAGGAAGAACGAGGCAAACAGTTAAATGAAACGGTAAACATAACGCATTAAATGTTAATGTCGCCTAATTGTGTAATTCGTGGTGTCGCTTTTTTGGCTGTCATTTGCGTGGGGACATAACAATGGCGCTGTCCATGCCCCCAACCTCACGCCCCTTAATAGCTTCGGAATAGCCACTAATGAAGCCTCCGAAGGTGAGCGCTAATGAAGTAATTACAACAATTAATTTAATTATAAATTAAGCTATTGTTGCTATTGTCGTGACATTTATGGGCCGTTCAAAGGGTGCGTGTAGCCAGCCAGGCAGGGGTGGGCACCTCGACTAACGCGGTTTGTTTAGTCTACATGTTTACAAAGGACAATGAAGGGCAAGCAGGTACCAGGGTTAGGAAGGGGGTTGAATTGGTTCAGAAAAAAAGGAAATATATTAAGGAGCTTTTCTTACCATAAATAAATACTTTCTAAACTGTATAAATGCTTTTAAATATAAATCAATTAATTTAAATATAATAAATAACATTAAGTTAAAGTTTCTACCTCCCTTATTCGTCCTTTAATACTTTAAAATTGTTTCCCAGCACATTTATTGCCAATATTTTCATCAATACCCCAAACCCCGCACTCATATTACGCATACGCCGTGTGAAACCGCGGGAAAACCTGGTCATGAGTGTGCGTATTCATGTGAACTAATGAGCACTGCAAACTGGCACTTGTATGAACATCCACACCACATACACACACGCACACATATCGATGTGCAATTTTCACTTCAAATATTTTCCATATTTTCACACCTTGTCAACTCGTTTGGTTTGTCGTTTTGGTTTTTGGTTTCGGGGCTTATTGGCCTGCCAGCTCGCACACTTAATTGAAATATAAAATAAGCCAATTAAAATTAAAATTATTGCCACGCATTATGGCCTGTGGTGGGTGGTTGCCGCGTCCCGAACTCCCTAAATCCTTTCACATCCTCTCCACCGACCGATGGCAGACAGTTGATAGCCGGCGTATTTATTGAAAATTACTGCAAATGAGCTGCGCGGAGGGAGCTGGGGACTGGGACTGTGCAGCAACTGTTGATAATTTGTAAATTATTGCATTGATGATAAAATTGCTACTTTGCATATGCATATCGGTGGTTGGTGTTGGTTTATGAATGCCTTTTTTCAATGCAAACTTAATGAAGTTGCGCATTTAATTGTTTTCTTTTTTTTTTTGGGGGAGAAGAAATTAAGGTGTGGCAGTGATTAAATAAATTAGAGGGGTTTTATAAAGAGGATTTATTAACTCATCTATTATTTTGTACAATAAAATATTCTATACGAATCCGAAAATAATAACAAACTTAAGAAGGGCTTCCATAAAAATATATACTGTTTACTGCTTAAAGTATAAATATATATATAAATATATATAAACCTACAATTCCCTGTTGAATTTATTTCAAGTCTCCTATAATTCCCTTATCAGTTCCTAAAAATGATTAAGAAAAGTATCCTTATATCCTTCTCCTCCCTAACTCCCACCCCTTTCCTCTGCATTAGTGCCAAACTATTTTCCAGAACAGCTACTCAAATATCGTTGGATATTTTGCCTAATTGACTACAAGTATGGCAAACCTCACCTCATTTGGCCCCCGAAGGCTAGGAAGCACGGACACAGCCCGAAAATTGTTCGATGGAAAATCGCAAAATTCAATATTTGAGCATTTGCAACACATGCCCGAACAAGCCCCCAAATACAGACCAGAACAAAACGGAGTAAAACAGGATCTCGAAAGGACGAAGAGCGGGAGTTTTTAGGGGGGCTTGTTCCTGGCGGAGTTGCAGGTTGTAAGTTGGCTTCTTACCTGCCCGTCGTCCGTCTGTCTTTTGCCAGTTAGCGATGCCTTCGAAAAGTTTGCCAGGACAACGAAATGCTGCTCCCAGGTCCTTGCTCGCTGCATTTCGGGTCGCGCAATTATTTAATGAAGTTATACAATTTCGCCCCATGTGCTGATCAGGTACACGTGTGCACTGATAGAAAATGGGAATCTAATAATATAACTCCTTGGCAAAGGGAATGCCATTTAAACTTATCTGGAAAATTGAGAATGCCAAGCACTTTTTTTAATAACTTCTACCTTCAGTTGTCTTGGCTGATATTAGGTATAGGTGGCATAATGGTGTTTACCCAGTTGTAGGAAAGGTCTGGCTGGAAAATGTTTAACCGCTGTCTAACTTTAATACTACTGGCACCTGCCCTGCTGGCCTCTAAGGACTTCTACAAAGGCTGTGATATAAGGCAAAATCTGAATCCGGGAACAAGCTTCTTGGAGTCGCCATACTACCCCGAAAATTATCCTGCCGGAACCTCCTGTCGGTACAAGTTCACTGCTCCCCTGGATTACTATATTCAAGTGCAGTGCACCATGGGAATGCCTTCGGTATGATTTATATTTAAAGTAATGGAAGTGTCACTAAGGTTTTACCTTCTCCCAGAATAATGGTGTCTGTACTACGGATAACTTCTGGGTGGACAAGGAAGGCGACCTTCTGATGCGCAGTGCTGAGAATTTCTGCGGCTCCGGGTCTTTTTCGCGGGAGTCCCTCTTCACGGAACTGACATTTGCCTATATTTCCACGGGCACGCAGGGCGGAAACTTCAGGTGCGTCTTGACCACCACCAAACAAAACTGTAATTGCGGCTGGTCGACCACTCAGCGGATTGCCAATGGCAAAAATGCGGCGGCCAACGAATTTCCCAGCATGGTGGCTCTTAAGGATGTGACCAGGCATAAAGAGAGATCTTTTTGCGGTGGAACTATAGGTGAGTTTATTTTAAATATATTTTATATGGTTTTAATTATATTTGTACAATTTCTTATATTTTCTTAGTGGCTCATCGCTTTATTCTAACTGCTGCCCATTGTCTCGATCGAGTGACCAAGGCTACAAATATTGTTGCCATTGTGGGGACAACCAATCTAAAGAATCGTAAGCTTTAAAAAGTATTTCCCAATAGAAAAATGAATTTTATACAGCTTTTATAGCTTCCATTTCCAGGTACTACCAGGAGTATGGAATAAAACACATGATATCCTATGATAAGGATTTGAAAAACGATATTGGGGTTTTGCAAACAACCACTAATATTCTCTGGTCCTGTGGTGTGGGTCCTGCCTGTCTGCCGCCTGTGGGAACGTGAGTTAATATATTTATTTAAATAATAAATATCCCATTTTAAATGTATACTTTCTTGTCAGAAAACAATCCTTTTCCTATACAAACGTGGATGTGATTGGATTTGGAACTGTCCGCTTTTCAGGACCCCTATCAGACGGTCTGCAGAAGATCAATCTGATGGTGGTCAATAATCCAAACTGCCAGGACGAGTACAAGGATGTGGCCAAGATATATCCTAGCCAAATTTGCACCTACGATTATTTGGGCAAGAGGCGCGACTCCTGTCAGTATGATTCAGGCGGTCCAGTTATTCTACACAAGTCCAAGCAGTTCCTGCTTGGCATTATTGTCAATGGCAAGAGTTGTGGGGAAAGTAATTATTCAATGGGCGTTAATACCAGGATCACGTCCTATAGCAGCTGGATTCTCCAGAAAATAGAAAACTCAAACTGTGAGGTTAAAATTAATTAAATTATGTTTGGGAATTATTTTATTATTATTATTTTATTTAATTATCATTCAAGCTAATTTTTGACAGTGTAAATACACCAAGGTGTATGTGCGTGTCCGTGTGCTGCGGTGAAAATTTCATTGCCTGGCCTGACTTTTGTTGTAATTTGATTTTTGGTTTGTTGGCTTTTGTTCGAGTTCGTCCATCGCTCAAAAACTTTGTGCAGCGGAATTCAATTAAGAAATGTCAAAATTTTATTGAACACAATGCAGATCCCGAATTTTGCTTCAGGGTCACACCCAAGCTGCGGTCCGGACTCCCGTCCCTGATATCCTTGTATCCCTGATACCTCTGATATCCAGGACATTAATTTAGGCACGCCAATAACCTTTGCGCACTTTTGCTGCATCAATTTTCATTAAAACGCGCGGGCGCGCAAAAAAGTTGCGTTTTTTTCTCGGACGTTCGCGAAAAAGTTAGAAAACCGTAAGCGGAAATGAATCCCATGTGCATAAATACGTATAAATCCAAAAATAAATTGAATTAAAAAAGGCGAGAGCACACGAAAAAAGGAAAAAAGCAAAAGCAAAAGACAAAACCCAAAAAGGAAACAGGAAAAAAAGAGCGAGTCCAGCCGGCAATTGGAGTGAGCATAATAAATTCGAGCATCAGACTTTGTTTGGCTTAGTCAATGGTCCACATAGCAAAAAAAAAAATGAGAAGAGGAGTCCTGGTAGCTCTAGGGATCCCGAGGATGGGAGCAAAGAAGCCAACCAAAGCCCGAGAAGAGCGGATGGAGTCAACAAACTGAGTGAAATCGCGAATTTATTGTTGAAGCGTTTCCCCCAGCAAAGGGCGGGAGAGAAAGATTCTTTGAACATTTCCAAATATTCTAAAAAAATTAAGTTAAGTGACTTTAAGCTTATAAAGAAATGTATAAAAATATGTCTATATTAATTTAAGCATTAAATTTAATATTAATATAATTTCTATAGATCTCCTGACTCTAAAAAGCATTCATTACCTTGCTTTCTGACTCCGTAGCGAACCCCAGCTAACCTTCTACCCACACAGCCACCGAAAAAAAACAAAGTCATTTATCTTATTTTGTCAAAAAATTGTCAGCGTGAAAGAAAGAAAAAAAGAGTGACTGTGCGAGTGTGGGTTACAGATGGAAAAAGGGTCCTGGCTAAGCAGTCCTTGTCTGGCTTCCGGTTTCCTGCAGCATCTTTCCGCGCGCCACTCTCCTCTTCTCGTCGCTCTCTGTTGACAGCAATTGTCACAATTACAAGTTGATATGTCCTGGCCAGCTGGCTGTCTGACTTGCCATTCCACATATATATATATATACATACATATATCCTCGCGCCGGCTAAGTCAACTGATTTAAGTGATATTTATGCCAGCAGACGCCGCGGCTAGCGTTCAATGGAGCAAGTGATAAGCGTGCACCACTTGACGGACAACTATGCGGATGTGGATGCTGTGGAGGATGCTGGGGATGAGAAGTGTAGTCCTGGAACTCGTCCTGATTAATGGCTGATGCTCGCCAAAGGATAAGGCACGAGACAGCTCTGACTGGAGACTGGAGGTGTTGCCCGCTGGATGATGGTATAAATTTTGTAATGTTAACACGACGTAAGACACAAGTTGAAAGTGCCGCTAGTTGCCTTCGGGGCTGGCAAATGTTTTTCCCCTCCAATTTATCCGTGTCCGCTGATTACAGGATATGAGAGGTATTTGCAGGGAGATGGATATCCTTCGTTAGAGATTTTTATTAATAAGGGGAAGGGTTTTGGTCGGATAAAATATTGATTACATAGGAAAATGGATACAATTTCTTAACAAAGTAGTTTTTATACCAAGAAGATAATTTCTGACCTTAGTAAATGTTCTTTTTAATTGGGATTCGTTTAATAATAGGTAACTTCAACAAAAATATATTTAACAAAAGATGTTGCAATAGCTTTTACCCTTTTATTCCTAAGAAATAATATAATATTCTTATACTTTGTTAAGATTTAACTTAAAGAATATACGAAGGGATTTTTTTCCCCTGTTTAAGTTGAAATTCAACAATATTTTAATTAAATAATATGTTTCAAGTGATTTATTCCCTTTTCTTAAATACAGTAGATTTAATGGGTATCCCTGCAGCCTGTCTCATTTTTATTCCCTTTACATAAATGATTTTTTTCCTAGTTTTTTTAATTGTTTAATTTTGTGCTGGCCACACGAGCAGGAACATTGATTACAAGTGCTGTAGGCCAGGTCGGCTTTTGGTCCCCAGAGCTGTTGCATAAATATATAAGCCCTGGCCCATTCCAGTGGCCACCTTTTCTATTTTTTTTCCTGCTACTCATTTGCGGACCGCAAAAGTTATGTTGTCTCATTAACTTTTAACTTGTTCGCGGGGTTATTTGAGCTTTACTCGGGACTCCTTTTTTTCGCACACGGTCACTTCAACTTTGGCGAGGACTCAACAGCGGTCCTGGGACATTGTTAGGGTAACGAGCGCTGTAAAAATAATATTTTTATTACAAACAACAAAAAATGTAAAATAACATAGAATGGGGAAAAAGAATACAAATATTGTTTGGCTGGGCCAACTCGAATTGCAACTAGAAAAAGTGGTTCTTGGCGCGAGCTAAGCTTTTGACTTGACAAGCGGAAAAAGTGTATAAAAATATATACGAAAATTAATTTTAATGCAACAGGGGAGAGAGCCAGAGAACGGACGAAAAAAAGCTGAAATTACATATGATGTTTTAATTAGTGAGCAACGGAATGAAAAAATAAATGCTGCACAAAATAATTGAGTTGAGGTTTTTTGTCTTTTGACTTTGGCTTTGAGAGAAGCAATTAAATGAGTTTTGGATTACTCAAAAGCTTGCAAGAAATTCTCTAAATTGTATTTCATTTGATGGAATGCAAATTCAAGAAAAGTTTGTGGGTTGAGAATAAAATTTAATTTAAGATTGGAGTTTGTTGGAGCTTGAAAAATATTTGAACAAAATTTAGATTGTGCAAATATTTTAGAATTATTTTTGTTTATTGCTTTTGTATATTTGTTTTATTTGTTGCCTTTTCAATGAATATTATTATTTAATATGGCTAATTTCTATTATATTCCATAAAATATAATTTTTTAATTGGACCAAAAACGGTATTTATATTTTTTGAAATATTATAAGCTCTAATCAAAGTATACTTCTATTAAAAAAGCTGTCTCAAGGTTTTAAAAAATATTTAAAAATACTTCCCAACTTAACAATAATTTACATTATTTTATACAAATATGAGCAACATTTTGTACAGATTTTTAAACATATAATTACCCATTCGTTAAAGCTAGATAAATCTCTGTTTTCTATCCTTAAAGCAAAAATACCTTGTTTTGATGACCCTCCAATATTTACCTTCTGACGTGTTCTTTTTAAACTTTTTTCCTCAGCATCAACCATTTGGCAGTTTTGTTTTTCTAATTTCTTTTGCGCGGAAATTAAAATTTTTGCTTGCTCGCGCTCTCTGCCATTTGCAGCTCTTCCGCCCCACTGCCACCCACTTAATGCAATCTAAGCGCAGCTGCTGCATCATTACGACACCCTCCGCGTGTGTGTGTGTGTACATAGTGGGGGTGTGTGTGGGATATGTGCCCTGCGAGGGGAGCTTGTGTGCTTTGCTTCCGCTCAGATTTAATTTCGTTCAAGTGAAAAGGAGGAGCCCTGCCAAAAGGGGGTGAAACGCAGTCATCCAACTATGCGCCGCCTGTTTGAACTTTTTAGTTTACACTTTTTTCTGGCCCCTTTCACGTTCTCCTATATAGTATTTTTTTTATTCGCTGTTTCGTTACTGACTATAATTTAATTCCGCCTGCATTTTTCATTTGCGGCACTTTTGGCGTTTCACCTGGCCGCCAGGTGTTGTGAGTTATGAGCGCTGAGAGCTGTGCGAGAGCTGAGCTTTTGCCTTGGCAAATTAGAAAAAAATTCTAATAAAAATAGGAAAAGGCAGGGGGAAATGCACGAAAAAATTGTGAAAAATAGGAAATCCTCATGAGATTTGGTTAGGAATCAGAGCATACAGAGAGGTGGATATCAAAAGGGGTTTTCAGTTAGTTTTTATAAAAAATTGGTATGAGAAAGGTAACTTAAATAAAAGGATGTTAAAACCTTAACAATGTATTAAATTGTTTAAATAATTTAATTAAGGTGGAAAGGAAACAAAATGAATTTAAAGGTTTATTAAAGATGGGCTAGACCTTAAGGGTAATTATTCTCTCTTTAGTTAGCTTATTAAATATTTTTAAAGTATTAAACCTTTTCACTCACCTATTTAAATATTTTTTAAATATTATAAAAATGTCCATCGACTCCACTTTTATGCCTAGCACTGTAAAGAATACATACAAGAAATATAAATTGAAATTCCATTCTTTACCATTTACCTAGGGCCAGTTTTCATTTATAAATTGCCTTCTCAGGCAAAGCACAATTTTTAATATTATTCATACACAAACTTCAGGGTTTTTAAGAAGCTTCAGGTGGCCAAAAAGAACTTAAAGATCCTCTCTCTATTTTATTCAGAATTGACTTTTTTCTTTAAAAACTTGTAATAATAGCAATTAAAATATCTCCGCTCAGGCTGAGATACCGATTCCAATCAAGCATGTGTTTACATTTTAAATAGAAAACTTGGAAATTACATAAATATACACACTGGCACACACACCGAGGCAGGGAGAGTGTCTTAGAACTTTGGCTGCTGCTGCTGCTGCCATGTCCACGTGATTAGAAAGTTTTTCCACTCAAGGTATATGCAAGTATATACTTGTAGTTTTGCGTGTGTTATTCTTCGTTGCGTGCACTTAATAACTTTTACATAATTTTGTATATTTTATGGAAAATGTTGTGGCAAAGGCTTTCCTTGTACAGCATCCTTTTGATACTAGTTCTCAGTATTCCAATCAAGCGTGTGTTTGTTTGACTTTTAAATGAGAAAAAGTTGTAAGTGATAGGGGGTGAGTTGAGGCCACAAAAGAACATAAGAAATGCCTTTCACTTGCCTTTTGGATTAAATAAAGGCCAGTGGGAATTAAGGCTTAAGCGTTTCTCCTCCCGCTTAAATTGTTAATTGATAGTCAGAGGCTTTTGTCAGCCTAAAAACTAAAATCCAATCGGACTAATTGTTAAAGAAAATTGCATTTGCTATTCGCCAATTAAATATCTACATATGCAGGGGTGAAAATATTTCAATTTTAATGGATTTTCTGTACGTGCATTTCCTTTATCAAATTCACCCGAGCTGGCCGGGCCACAAAGTCATTAATTAAATTGCAGTTGCATCACTAAATAATTTGATTCCGCAAAATATGAGAGAAAGGGAGAACTTCTGGCACTCAAAAGTAATAACTTATAATTTGCATGCTGTCTGCCTCTCTGCCGCTCTGCCCTACGTCTTTGCTTTGGCCGTCTTAGAGTTTCCACAAGGTTTTTCCGAGAAAAGCCATGGCAACCGCAACCTTTCAGGCAAAAAGTCCAAGTTCCACAGCAAAAGAGTGAAAGAGTGTTTATAGTTTATTGTTGATTGAACACTAATTAAGTTTCCCAGTGCGAAAGTTTTGGCCAGCCCGGCCAGCATCTCTCCATCAGGGCCGATGGACAGCCGCTTGATTGGTTTTGTTACGCACTCCCCAGCTCCCAAGGTCCGAGAAGTCCAAGCTCCAGAGTCCTCCGACCTCCGTCCGCAGACCAAGAGTCCTTCGTCCGTAGACCGCCCTAAGATGCCAAGCCTTATAATGATGGACCGAGTGAGCAAAAGTTTCGCCTGAAAAGAACTTCTTGTGCTGTGCATTTAATAGCAATAATAATTTGCAGTTTGTCTATTACACAATCTATGGATGTGCTGCCGCTGCTATCGGGTTTTGGTTGCTCCGGGAGAAACTTTCTAATTTCCATATGGCCAAAACATTCACTTTACTTTGGCTCGCACAACTTTTCATCATCTTTTAGTGTGTGTGTTCCTTCGATCAATTTATGTGTTTTCTGTTGCGTACTTTGCGGCGTGCACTCTTTATTTTTTCCCTCAACTCTTTGGAAACTTTTCCAAGGCTTTTCCACCACCATTGCATTCCAGCAATTATTGGCCGAAAAAGGCAATTTAATTGCTATGCCAACATTTACCGGCTTCTACTCAATCAATTGGTTTACCTTTTGGCAATAGGAAATTATTGTCGAGACGCTTGAAGTGCATTATCCTGATAAGGCAAGGATTTGTTTCATTAGTAGCTGGATTTTGGATTTATTTCAAGTTCATTTGATTGATTTGATTGAAGGAAGGAAAAGTTGGTTTTTAATTGAATTTTCCTTTGTAAAGTGCCTTAAAACGTAAGAAGGAGTAAAAATGAAGTGCTCAGCCAAAAGAAAATTAAATTAAATTTATTGTCTTTCTAGCTTAAAAAAGTCAAGATTTAGTTATATAATATATAATAATATAATAAATAAATATTTGTAGAGTCTCATAATTTTGTTAAAGCAAAGTGTCAGTTTTGACGACTCTTAAGTATTTTCTGGAAAATGTTGTTTTTCTTTTTTATATAAATAGCAAATTAGGCAAGGTTTTCTTTCATATTCTATTTAAAATATTTATTTTTATAACTAGCGGCTTCCTTACGATTTATTTGATTTTTTTTCTTAGAAAAGTGGAAGTTTTCTTGAATCCATTTATTTATATTTCCAATTATAAGATTCTAAGGTATATATTATACATATAATTTAAATTTTAGAACTGCATTTAGTTACTTAAATAAAATTCAAGCGATCTATTTGACTTTAATATTAACTCCCTCTACAATTCCATGAGAGCTCTCTTTGAAAAATCTCCCGTTAAACGCAAAACACATAAAATTCGCAGTTTTTGTGACTTCCACTTGGTGTGCCGGGGCCAAATCTAAAGCTTACCCCCGAAAAAAAAAGAGTGCGCGGCACAACCCCAATACCCCTTCTTGGGCACACACACACTCGCCGCCCAACCCTTGGGCACTTGAATTCGGGGGGCGGGAAAAAAAAATGTTCTAAAAATTTGTTGGCTTGTTGCTTTTGTTTGCCATTTTATGCGGCACAGTGTGTGTGTTCTTTTTTCGAGAGAAGGCGAGTCAAAGTGTTCTTTTTTTGCTTTTTGTTTTGGCCCAACGCCTTTTGGTAAATTAATGCGAAAATTTTTCGTGAAATGCGAAAATTTCGCGTTTTATTTTTGGTGTTTTGTTTTTGGCGCTGTCGTGTGTCTGTGTGTCTGCAAGTTGGCGACTGGTCAGCGCGCTGTTTGTTTGAGTCTGACGGTGCCAGTGCCGGTGCCCTCCCTTTGCCCCTTTTCCCAATTTCTCCACATTTCCCGCTTGTCCACCTGTCTATGCCCGCTTGATTGATGGTTATTATGCGCACTTGTACAGCCGGGGACTACTTCAGGACCTCCCAGGCTGCCCCCAGCTCTCAGACGCCAGGACCTCTGCCTTGGTTAGCCTTTAATTTCGGGCTCAGGGTGTAGGATGTCGAGTGCAGACCGTTGCCATCATCAATGCCAACACCCCGTCACTGGCTTTTTATTGTGCGCGTCTATATCAAATAATTGGGAACAAAAAAAATATATTAAGAAGACTCCATTCCCTCAGGGCTTGAAAAAGGGGGCGGTGTACCGCTTGATTAAAATACCTGCCGGTTATTTGCATTAATTTTTCGTACATTTTCCCTCGCCGGGTGTCTTAATTCTGGCATTTAATGCCCGATTCTGACCCTAGGAACTTCATTAGCAGCCGCAAACCTTTACCGCAACCTCAGGCCCAAAATCGACGAGTTGATCAACTATTGGGCAAGGCAAGAAAAGTAGTAAAGAGTGAGAATATCAAGGAAAGCTAGAAAAGCGAGAAAAGCGAGAAAAGCGTCTTGCGTTTAATTCTGCTCTTCAATTACCGGAAGAGCGTTCGGCTCGTGAATGGCTAAGAAGAATGCTGAAAGAGGCATTTACCAAAGCAAAATGGTTATGTACTGAAAGGATGAACGCTCGGTTGGAGTTGGAGGGACGCGACTGTAGTTACAGATTGGGAAGCAAAAGGGCGGCTGTCAAGGGGGATCGGGATCTAAAAAATAATAGAAAATATAATAAAATCATATTCATGGTACATTTTAAGTTTACTTTAATCGATCTTTATTTTAAATCTTAGTTTACAATTAAAAACAAGTAACTAATGATTTGTTGGTAAGTTTTTAAAATCTTCCATGCAGGGGTGCCACAGAAATCGCTAGGATTTTTAAATCTATTAAAACTGTGTCTAAAAGTATGCAATAAAATGCTTAATTTACCAAACTCCGTGAAAATTTGAATTTTCTTTAACGTTAAATTTTGTAGCATAGTTGTTTGCATATTATTAAGGGATTTCAAACCTAAAGGTATTTTAATTAAATATTAATTTTAATAAAAAAAGGCGAAAACCTGGACTTTTTTATTAAATCGTTTAAAATTATTTATTGATTTATTTAATTTGTCATACAAATTCCTACTATTTTTTGCCATGTATGTCAGCTGTTGTGCTTGCTCTCTTCTAAAAAAGAAGAGAAAGGAGTCAAATCCGTAGAGTTCAGCTAAGTTTAGACTGCTCCCTCTTAATTCTAGAACCCCCTCGCTAACTACGTCCTTGTATTTATCTATGCCTATGTGTAGTTTACTTTCCCGTTCTGCACAAAAACCAATTGCTGTCTGCTCTCCTTCCTTTCTGCACGCGCCTCTCCCAAGCCCCCCCACACTCCTGTATACATCAGTTGGTGCCTAAAAAAATGGCAGGACTCACACACACACATACACATTCACACACACTGGCCATTAGGAACAGTCAACAGCACGCAGCCATCACAGAAATACCCCTGCCATAGCGCCATTTGCCGTTATCTGCCTGCCGCCTTCTATGTAGACACTAAAAATTTTTCATTTCCAGGCGGCAGAGCCGAAAAAAAAAAGAAATTCACAAAAAAAACCAAGCTGAAAAGAAGTGGAAAACATTTTTTGCTGTGCAGCAAACATTTTCGCGTATTTCTAAAAACAATTTCTACGCGCAGCCCCCTGTGCTTCCCCTCGCCGAATGATGAAATGCGTGCAAACTACACCAATACCAGTGCAGTTCCCAGCTGCACCCACACACGCACACACACACACAGAGGGGAAATAAAAAATGGCCCCCTCTCGCAGTGTGTGTGTGTGTGTGTGTGTGGTGCACCCCCTTTATGTATCCTAGGCTCCGCCCTGCGTTCGGCTGCGTTTCTGGAGGAGGGCTTCGTGGGGAGAAAAAAACTATACGTAGCGGGCCGGGCTTTTGGCTTTTGGGATTGGTATTTTGGTTTCGGTTTGGGGGTTGCAACTAACGGGACTCTGCTGCAGTTGCAGTCGCTGCCGCCGTTGCAGCCTCAGTCTCTGCCGGCGTCGACTGCGGCCTGTTGTTGTTTATCGCCCGTTGAAGCCTACTTTTTGGCGTCTCCCATGTGCGTGGCCCCCTTGCTTTCTTTTTTTTGTTTTTTTTTTTTCTTGTAGCCCCATTTTTTAGGCCCTGCCAACCGCACGCTTAGTTTGCAATTAAAACGAAAGATGCTCGCTCTCTGTCTCTGTACCTAAAACCCATCCCTTTCGTTGGCATTTCCCTCTATGTGCTGCTTATTTATGTACTCGCTTGGCGGAAAAAGCTAAACAAGAAAAAAAGCGAAAAACAGCAAAGCTGAATTTTCTTTTAATGAAAAACGCTCGCCTAGCAGTTATGTGCAGTTATGTGCAGTTATCGCAGTCTGTGGTTTTTTACCAACCAGGAAAAAAATAAAATTAAAAAGATATAGGGAACCAACAGGCAAATGACAGTTTTGCATTGTGGTTTCATATGAAATTCTTTTCTTTTTTACATTTTTAGATGGTGCATTAGTTTGTTCTCGGAGTAGATTTTACAAGCTCTGAAGTCATGTATCTTCTAAGTGCATTTTTACTTTGATTAAGGTATTAGGTTCTTCGATTGAAATCTGGATTTTTTTTCTGTGAATATCCCATCGATCTTTGTTATTTCCTTGAGATTTCTTTCAATAGAATTTTATGTTTTAGTCTTTTTTATTGAAGAATTAAAGTCATTAAGATTTAGCAGTAAACTTCAATATATATTTAATATTAGAAAGATATTTTACGGAAAGACTATAATTACTGGCTTATTTTTAGTGATATATTTACATCGAATTAACAAAAAAATGTATATTGAATTTCTAAAAAGAAAAACGTATTCTTCGTAATAAATACTAGAATATTATTGATAAACAAAAAATGTACATTTCTTTCAAATTCAGATTTCAAAATCTGGAAGAATAATAAAGTATACGGGATTTACTATTGTTCTTTATTGAAATTTTTTATATATAGTAAATCTGAAATATATGGTGCAATTCGTAATATTATAATATAATATATTTTTTTTATATATTTAAAGGTAAAATGTACTTTAAATTAAGGTGAAACCTTAAATGGTGATAGTAAAAAAAGATAAATAATAGTAAACATTTAAGAAATAGATGTATGGTTTTAAATATGAATGAAAATATGTGAACAATGCTTGCAATAGTTTTTATATAAAGAAATAATTTATATCAGTGCAATATTTTCTTTTATATAAAGTATTTTAATTTTAATCTATTAATTTATTTCAATCCTTGCCCTAGATAATTAACTTTTGCAATTTAATTGTTAATATATTAAGCTCAGCTCAAATTCTAATCGCAACACCCAACCAAAACCTTCTTGAAGCGCCTTTGAAACACCCCCACGACGATTACTTATGAAAGATTAATTTACTGAATGAATTCATAAGATGTCAGCAGAGGGTCAAGCATTATTATTAATGATTCCCTTTGAATTGTCGAGCTCGGATGCACAGGCTTTTGGGGGCATTGTCGGCAGGAGCTTATCACTCATGCACCTGCAGCGTTGACTGCAATTGCAGCTGCAACAGCAACTGCAACTGCATTCGCATCAAATATGCTGTCAGTGGGAAGGAGGGTCCTGTTCCCCGAATTTCCGAACGATTGTTCCTGCATTTCGCAGGACTTTCGGATGCAGTTTGGGCTTATGTGCAGCGTGGCAGCAACATGTGGCACACGCACTATGGCCGTCCGGCTTTGTGAACATATGGTCCGGACGACGGACGACGGACGGCGGCGATGGAGGCCTGTTTTCGGAGCTGCGCCGCCATTCATGTGCCGAGTATATATATCTGCACATATAGATATTTATTTAACACATTTTATACACACATTTATATAGCCTCGAATTCGTTTTTTTTCACCAGCCAAAGCCAATTCTTTTTGCCTTGTTTTCCGTTCATCTTTGTTTGAACGCTCTTCGCACTGGGGTTCAAGGTCGCCCAGCACACAGCGGCACACACAACAAAAAAGTCGAGTGCTTTTTTATATGTTATATATATGTATATATATCTATGTATATAAATTGCCGCCTGCATGTATGTGGATCAATGTCTGATTTATTGCAGCTCGTGCCATTGCACTTGATTGTGTCCCAAATACCAAAATACGGACAAAAACGAACCCCACAAAGGGGATATAGAGCGTGTAGAAGCCAAAACAGCGGATGCCGGGCAGAGTGTGGAGTGGAAGTGCAGGGAAAAGTGCATGAAAATCAACCGAATGCATTCCACGGACAATGCAATTGAAGCATTTGCTCCCATGACCCTGATCGCGGTCAAATGCATGAGGGTTTCACTTTTCCACGCATTTCTGTCTTTTTTTTTTTGTTTTGGCATATTTCTTCATTTTTTATTTATATAAAAAGTCTGCTTCAAATGGCAGGTAGCTGGGTTTTTAGGCTTTATTGACAGAAAAAGAATTAAATTTCATACTTTAAAGAGAGATATAATCATTTTTCCGAGAGCAAACAATACATTAAATATTGGCCTTCTTGTACCTTTATATAAACATTTAAATTATAGAGAAATATTAGGAAGAAGTAAGGCTCTGAAAACCCATATATTTTGCTTTGAGAAATATATTTTAAAGCTACCTAAAAATTTTTAGAGAATTCCGGAAAAGCAAAAGAAAAATTAAATTAGTTCGGAAAAACTTACTTAAATCGTTATTTCTTCAGTTAATAAGTTGGCAATCAATAATTATGTTATATTTTTATACACGTTTTCTTGAATTTAATTGAATAATCGAAAGGAGGCTCGATCTAGTCATATCTGTTTTTTTTCAGCTGTAAGCTTTGAGTTCTGAACCTATAACATTTTGCATTAATATTAATTGGGTTTGGAACATATTTTTATAATATTAAAATGTTTAATTTATTTTCTTGCATTAAAACATTTTTTAATTTCTAGTTTCCTTTCTCAGAATGGTCTTAGTTCATACATCTTAATCAAAGAAAAGAGCCAGAAAAGATGCTCTGATATCAGGAACGTATATTTCTGTATCTTTTTCTATTCTTAAATTACTTTAGCCAATAGATCATAACTCATGTGAGAGAGAACGCTTTAATTTACAATCGTTCCGTTACTCATTTGCTGGCTTGGCGGCTTGGAGCCCCGGAGAAACCACAACCTGTGCATGGTGGTCAGCTGCTGCTCACTGACCGGACCCAATCCCAATGCCCAGACCCAATCCCGATCCGCAGACCCCAAACCAATCCCAGGCCAGACCAAAACCAAATCCCAAACCCAATCCCAATCCCAATCCCAATCCCAATGCCAAGCTCGGTCTGAAATCCGCGGACCCATTTTCTCTGCATTTTCGCCGGCAGCTTCGAAATGCCAGGCGATTGTTCAATTGTTTTGCTAACTTTGCCTGGTTGTTGTTAATGTTGTTGCTGCTGCTGTCGCTGTGTTGTTTGCCCCCTGAACGCTTTCCATTTGACTTTGTTTTTTGGCGCAGACACGCGGTTTTTTCGGTGGAACTCCAAATGGGAGATGGGAGCTGGGTCCTTGGGGTGGTGGCGCTGGTCAGCATGAGGCGCAGCAATTGTAGAATTTTTCTTTCGCTTTGTACACATATTTGTGTTATATTTGCATTGGTTTTATTTTCTGTCTCTGATATCAAGCGGCAATCGGTTTCAGACCCCGACTCCACTTTCTTTCTTTCTTTCACTCTTCGCTTTCTGGTGCCGCGTTTTATTTTCTACTATTTGTGCCAGTCTACATCCGACTTTGTGGAGGTTTTGGGCTCCGTACTTCCCATCTCCGGCGGTGGGTTTAACATTTGAAATGGTCATCGACGCGCATTTTAAATGATCTATGTGCGAGCCAGTGTGTGTGTGCGAGTGTGCGGCGCTTAATGGGCGCTGCAGGGCGTGGCAGTTGCCTCTGTTTTTCCCATTTCCCTCAAAGAAGAATGAAAAAATAGAAGGCTGCGAAAATTTGTTGGTGCGAAAAAGAAAAATTCAGCCTGCTATAATTAATTGTGGCTCACTCCCCAGCAGCAGCTCGCTTCTCGCATTCTGCATCCTTTGGGCAGGACATAATCAGGCTTCGTGTGTGCTCGCTGCCCGTTTGCCGTTCGTTGCTCGTTGTTGTTTTGTTGTCGTGCGCCGACGTCGTCGTCGTTGCCGTCGCCCTGCGATTGGCTTAGAAAATTGCGAATAGGCTTGGTCCTGGCACTGCTTTCTCTTTAGCCGTCTCCTTTAGCCTGCCCCTGAAAATAATCAGTTAGGACGGAGACAATAAAGCGTGGAAAAATTGACAAAATTCCTTGTTATTTTTTCAGGATTTTCCCTTTGGCTCTAACGCATTTTGTGAATTATCACTTGGAAAGGAAATACTCGGAACGAAAAATAGGGAGAGCCAGGAAAGAGAGAGAGAGAGAGAGTATAAAAGGGCCGAAGAGAAAGCTTAAGAGAGAGTGCAGCAAAGGGAAGAGGTTATTGGCTTACATGGCGTATACTTCATGTTGAGATAGGAATTTTTAAACCATAAAATGTAGAGTTTAGGGGAGTTTTTGTTAATTAAATAAGATGATAAAGGGTTTGTAATGTTAATGATGAAATTAATAATTGGAGTTATTTACTTAGTTTTGATCTGAGGTTGACATTAAATACCTCATTTTATTTTAAAAATAATTTCAATCCTACTTTGCGTTAAATAAATCCTCAATTGTTGTAAAATACTAAAAATTATTATAAAATGTATAATAACTTAGCCATAGTGCATGAGAGCTAATATTTTTAAGTAAAAAAGCTAAGAATGTGCACCACCATGGCGTATACTTAATATAAGCTAAGGAGATTCAACTGCAACATGGCGTATACTTAATGAAATCACTTATTCCTAATAAGCTTAGGCTTCTTAGGCTTCTCTCCGTAATAAAATAAATTGCAATTGTATGATTAACTCCTAGTTCATGTATTTAACCGCAGGAACTAACAACTATCAAGTCATTCCATATTCCCTTTTGAAAAGTCCAACTCTTCCTTGGCCCCAGAATTTCACCACTTGTCAGCACTTGTCGGGGGGCCAACCTTGAAAACTTCTTTGGAGGAACTCCCAGCCGCAAATGGAATACTGTCTCAATCAAAGTTCTCATATTGCCTAAACCCGCTCAACTGTCTCGCTCAAAGAACTACAGTCGTTTGAGTCATTTCGGCGGCGTCTCATTCTCGGCTCGCTCGGAAAAGCCAAGAAAACTACCCCCGAGAGCAGGGATTTCCATTTCTCCAGCTCTGCCGCGTCGCTGCCGCAGCGACTTTCCCCAGTCGACTGCGACGCATTAGTTTGCAGCGACGCTGCCGCCGCCGTTGCCGTCGCTAACCTCAAGCAGCGCCTGTCATTGTCAGCAGTTGTTGTTGCCTACTTATGTTTTCCTCGTTCCTCGTTCCGTTTTTTGCGTTATTTATTTTTGCGCGCTTTTCCACGAAATTTTGTGATTGGTCGCGACGCCGCCGAGGATGCTGAGGAAAACGATGACGATGACGGCAACGACAACGACAACGACAACGGCAACGAGGACGCGGACGCGACGCGGAAAATGTTCCCTCACTATATATATGTATATGTGTAGCAGTATATGTATGTGTAGCTCATTTTTTCCACGAGTCGCGAGTCGCGAGCCGGAAAACTGACGCTGTCTCTGTTCAGCGTTTTCGGGGGATGGCGCCGACGCTGGCGCATTTCTTATTATGATTAAAAGGATAAGCACACAGGAGTCGGGCACAGGAGCAGCAGCCATGTCCTTTGTGGAGCCACAAAAAAATTATAATTAAAACTAGTAGTTTTTCTGGAAATCCACAAGAGTCCAAGAAGTAGGAAATTATTAGAATAAAAACCAATTAAAAATTGTAAGTGCTAAAGAATTAATAAACTTTATGCTCTTTAGGGAAATAGGAGAATAGGAGAAAATGGAGATTTCTATGTTGTATTAGTAATCATTCAGGGAAGGTTAAGGCATTAAAATTTTGCATACCAAGGTGTAAAACTTACATATTAAAAACTTTAATTGATTTCCTTAAAACTCCCTTTCTTCGAACCCATTTTATTAAATTTGTTCTTCTTCAAAAGATTAACTGAGGATTAATTGGGTTCTTTTTTCGTCTTTGTTTGGCATTCAATGCTTCTGTTTGTTTTAGAGAAGTAACTTTCGGTCTTCTGGCTTTCACGGCCAAATGTCGAATCCATTCTCACACACCCACAGAAGGATGCGAAGAGCTTTGACCCAAAACCTAGCCAATAAAGACATTTTTGACACCATCCTGCCACAACCAGTGGCGGAGTTCCTTTGCCCCACTTCGCCGGCCACATCCTGTCTAGCAAACATTTTGTCTGCGCGTCGTCTTGCGTCCTTGAAAAACAACACTCAGCCAGCTGGGAGACCGGAGACCATAGATGCGGAAAGGAGCAGGAAAGAGCAGGCAGGAGCAACTAGGAAGGAGCAGGCAGGACGAGCAGCAAAGGAGAGCAACAGGAAAGCGTTTTTATTTTTTTTTCTCCTCTAGTTTTTGTTTCTGTTTTTCGTTGTGTGACACTTTGGCCATTCGCTCCAGGAGTTAGGCAACTGGGTGGCTCTAAGCTTCCTCCCCCACCGGGGACGATGCCTCCTTGGAACCGGAAGCGTTTTCCTTGCGCTCAAAAGTTATGCAACATTCTATATTTGTAGCCTCAGCTGTGCGTTTGTCTTTGGATTTTAGTTATAAATCAAAAGGGGGGCTAAAAACTAAAAGAGCAGGTTATGGACGTGAAGCCTGCCAGCCAGGAACGTTTTTGAAAAATATTTGAGCGTAGGAATTATAAACAAAACCTTTTTAAAAGCCATATACGAAAAAAGTTTAATTGCAGAACCTGATTTATTGACGTTTCTTTTATTTTCTTATACTAATAGACTTAAATATGAAGGGATTTTATTATTTTTGAAGACAAATATAATATAAGAAATTTAAAATACATTATTAATTACATATTATTTTCAAAACCTATTATTAAAACCATAATATATCCTATCATCAATTGTACTTTGTTGTTCTTTACATCATAAACGAATTCAATTAAATATAACTTAATTTACTTTAACTTTAAACAAACATAAATGCAATTTATTATCTGCGGCTAAATCCATTAAAGTTTCATCGCAAATCAAAGAGTCAGTGATGGAAAAAAATGATTTTTACATTCGCCTTCCTTTTGTTGATTTGTCACAGCATTGTCCTGTGGCCGAGGAACGCTTTGCATTTAATTTGCTTGTGAAAAAGCCGGGCTCGCTTTTAAGCCAAATATGATGAAACAATTTGATTACCGGCAGGCAGGCGGAAAGGCGGGGCGGGGGTCAGCTTACAGGGTACAATCGGCAGGGCAAAGGACTCCTCGCTCCGACGCCATTACACCGGAAGCGGAAGTGCCGCTGTCACATATTGACGTGGCGACAAATGCGACGCCATTCAACTTTGAGATTGTAGCAAAAGTTGCCCCTGATCCTGATCCCTCGCCGGCAGCCTCTCGGCAATGCAATTAAACTATTTCCGTGCTGCCTGCCAGTTGCTGTCGCAGAGTCAATAAAAATTAAAATAAAAATCTATATAAATAAATAACAATGGACGGAGCGACGGAGCTAACGAAAGAACACAAAAAAAAGAACTGGGCAATTTGCGACTTATTGGCTCCGCGCCGATGGAAACAGCCAGGTTATTAGTAAATTGGGCGCCGTATAGCTGTGGTGATTCGTTCGCAGCGATTTCTCTATCCCTTAATCCTTTATTCAAATAGTATACATGTCTGGCTCGGAGGAAGTCATTGACCGGCTGTGGAATAAAATTGACTTTGAATATCATGGAGTTTCCTTTTAATTAAATTTATTTCGAGGAAGTATTTTATTCTCAAATAAATCCGAACTAACTAAGGCCGATCAATGTTATTTAGTAAGTGCCTTCTTGATAATTCCTTCTAATTAAATCAGCCAGGTTTATCAAAACAGCTGCAATCTCTCCTGAGCCGAAATGAGCGAAAAAGCAGCATCATCTACGACAAAAAGCAATAGTCACAACACCAGCAACTGCCACATCTTCTATTCCAGGTGGTCGCGGATTCAATGCAAGTCCAAGTCGTTGCTTTGCCTGGCCGCTCAGTTGGCTTGAATGCACAGAAAAAAACTATGTACTTAATAGAGAAATTTTAAATAATTATGGTTTATATTTTGAAATAGGATTATCAACTTGTGCCAGTAGATCAAAGATAACTAAGTCATAAATCATGGTTGCTTAAACATAATATTTTAATTTTCTAGAATCTTTTTTTTAATTTTATACACAGATTTGGAAATAAAAAAAAAAATATTGATTTAAATATATATTTATAAAATGAATTTTAATGTAAGGAATCCCAAGAAATGTCCGTTGCGATTTTTAAACTCTAAGAACTTTACAATATAAAATGTTTGGACGACTTAAGGATACGCTACTTCCGTTTGTAATAATTTCTAAGATATATCTTAGTTTTATTAAAATATTTCATATACAATTTCCACTATCTTTGTACTATCCTTCTATTAATTTTTCTCCCTGTAAGACATCTGGCTGGGGCAAGATTTACACTTCCTCGTCCATTGTTAACATTTACGCCATTAACCTGCGTTGGCTTTTAGTGATATGCCACAAGAGACCACACATCTTTAAAGGTTTTCTTCGGGACCCTGGTCTCTCTCTCTCTTTCTCACTCTCTCTGCCGCATATTTGGTGCAATTAAAATTTTCGTTCGCTTTTCTCGCTGCTCGTTTTTGGGGTCCAGGTCCAAGCTGGGGGTCTTGTAATAATTTCCACACGGATCTCTTGAGCAGGGGGAGTTCGAGGTGGGTGCCGATCGAACCGCGCTCTGGCCTAAGTCACTTGCGCTGTCCTATGCAAATGCAATTGCCTCGTCTATAAATTAAATTATGCCTGCGAATTATGCATGCATAGCAGCGTCAACGTTCGGCGATGAGAAGCGGCCAAATGCAAGACTCTCTCTGCGCCGCAGACCAACCGCCGACAACAAAAGCAAGTACAGAAGACCTACGGAGCTGAGACTGTGTTGGTGCTAGAGGTGGGAGTGTGGCGTGAGCTTAGGAGAGTCACGAGATGTGACACGAAATTTGGGAATTTAAAATTAGGCAGTCTATCAAAGGAATATTTTTTTATAATAAAAATAAGGCTGATAACTATTGCTTAGACTAGATCAGTGATGCCCAAAGCCCTGGCTCAAGAGTTAGAAAATTTCTCTGCCCATCATCTGCCGGCACACGCACAGTATGCAAAGATTTTAAGCAAAATTATTAACTTATATGTGAATGCTTCCAAAAATCTATAAATAATTACCTATCGTTCCCGATACTCTCAATTATCTTTCACCATAGATAGATCGATAGAAATATCGCTCACGCGGCCATCTCTAATCGGTGCATCGGGTATCTGTGTGTGGCGGCCGCAATCGTAGTGCACTAATTCACATTTGATGTTCGTCGAATGCGTTTGGTCAATGAGGTTAAGTTACATGACGAAGGCAGCAGGCAGCAGGCAGCAGGCGGCGGCGGTGGAGTTCCACCTAGGAACTGGATGTGCCAGTGGCGAATGAGGAGCAGCAGGAGTTCACCGTCTATTGATGATGCTGATGTGGCTGGCAGCACTCCGCGGACTTGGCCCCAGTCCGGCCTGAGACTTGAGGCGGCTGCTGCTGCTGCTGTTACCAGTTTCTGGGCCTGGCCGCTTGGCTTTGGCATGCTAATCGATGGTGTTGCCAAATGCCGATTTCTTCCTCTTAATGTTGTAATTACAGCGAGTTGACTCGGGCTATTCGGGGAATCATTAAAATTATCCCCGGCTTGCGTGTGGCTTTTGGCAGCATTCTTCAATGATTTGTGGCCATTTTAATTCCGTTATCTGGGATCACATTTATGAAAGCGATAACTTCAGTATATGGCTTTCGATAATTTATGTCTCTTTCGGTTTTATTGTTTTTCTTGATTTGTGCTTTCGAGGCGTTAGTGATTTATTTGTGAGTAAATAGAACATATAATATTTTATTTATGTTATTGATATTTGTTAAATAGGTTTCTTAAGATGTTAAAATAATTTAAGTGTTCTTTGAACATAAATTGTGTTATTTTTGTTTGATTTTAGAAAGTTAATTGATGCAGTAGAGGTATTTGAAAGTTTATTGGATTTTTCTTAGATAATTTTGGTAAAATAAATCATTTTTAATGAAGTTAAATTTTATTTTAATTGCAAATTTTATGAAAATTATAATTATATTTATTATAGATATTTTGAACGGAGTTCTTAATGCAATTCCTTGGATTTCCTTTTAATATTAAGTCAAGTAAAGTAAAAATTGTATTACATTTTTTATTATTATATTAAATTGAAGTATTCTGAATTGAAAAGTCAAAGCTTTCCCTCAATGCTAAGAATATAAATAATTTCCCTTAGTTTATTTTTTAACCCCTTTAATTTAATTTATTTCTGAATGATATTTCATGTTCCACTCGCTGGCGACATCAATCATCTTTTATCCGATCCAAATGCATTCCGTTCGCCATCGAATAATCCAGAACTTTTGACACATTTTAGCAACCAGAGCCGGGAGCATCCTCGATGCCTCGTCCTCATGCTCCAGTTGGCAATTGAGTGAGTGAAAAATAAAAAACAAGAAGTGTGCGCCACCCAAGCAATTAGTGGAGTCTTCCTACACGACCTAGCCCACTAAGCAGGCAAGCCAAGTCGAGTTGGCCAAATTGACAGCCCCGACTCCGTTCCCTTTTGCCACGTTTTTTAGTCACTTTTAAGCTCTGCCAAACCGGTTGCTCTCGGATACTTTTGCACCCACTCCCCCGTCGCATTTTTCCAGCACTTTCAGACCACTTACTTTCTTACTTCCTTCCTCTGCGAGAACGGCTTGAGTTGGCTTGCTTTCTTTGCCTTTTTAACTCAATTCCTGGCCACTCACTCGAACTGGTCAGCCGGTTTTAACTCGTTCTCGGTGCGCTCGTTCGTGTTCGTTGAGTTTTGTTTTTCCCCTTTTTCTGTGCGGCTTCGTTGGCTCCGGTTTCTCCTTTTTTCCACCGTGACGTCACTGCCGCTTCAGTGGGCTGCTCCAGTTCTTTGGGCATTCCTTGGGCCCCCGAGATGCTGCTGGCACGTACCGCACACATCCACATCCATCAGTTTGCCCTCGGTCTGCGCGAAGGCATGTGGTCCCTGGTCCAGTCCAGCGGGTTGAGGATTCGGTTTGTTTTTTGGCCAGGTTACGTGAGTCCAAAGGGGCGCCAGTTGCCGGGATCGAGGGGATTCGGGGATTCATGGGTTTAGTCGAGTCAAGCGGGTATTTCACACACAATAAATGAACGGAGCAAACAGAGACAGGGTTTTTTTTTGAGGAAGGATATGGTAACTGGGTTACAAGATGGGAGCTGTAGGAAGAGGAACAAGGTGTTACTTGAAATGGAGTGTAAATATTGAGCTTACTTGTTATAATAATTATATTTTGGTTGGTTTAATTATGTATAAAATTATGTATAATAAAATACAGACAAATTTATATTTTAATCAATTTTATTGTACTTGCAATTATCATATTTGGTTGAAAATTTAAAATTTAAACCTTTTTTAGTGAAACATTATTTTTAAATATTATGTACATGTCCAGATACTTTTTTAAAAATCTGTAAATGTAAAAAGCAAATTATTTTTATATACTAGACAACATAATTATTAGATTTAACAAAGCCTAGTAAATAAATAAACTTATTTTAAGTCATATGTATCTATCAAAATTCTAAATACAGATATCTTTTGACTAAATTAATTTATTCACTTCAAAACTAATAAAGAAAATCCTCAAAGTAAAATCCTTAAAGTGAATTTAAATATTAGGAATTATGCCAAATACTTAAAACAAAATTGATGACACAAAAAAATAGGAATTTGCTTCTACTAATTGGTGAAAATGATATACAGCTCCGGCTGGCAACGTTTTAAGTACCCCTTTTTCAACGAAAATGTGTACAAAAAACTGAATTAATGTGGAGATCTTATGCACACAAATTAGCCCCAGACCCTGCCCTGTCCATAAACAAAAAGAAGCGATTGCCCAATCCCCCGCTCGCTCGCTGGCTCGCTTGCGATATACTTTCGAACACAACGGAAATGCTAAATTTTCATATTATTATACGGACAGGCGGATTGATCGATATCGATCGAGCGATCGCTGGACGGACGCTGCGACTGCGACTCTAACTGTTTCGACAGAAGCACGAATTAACATAATTGAACGAGGCGAGGGGAGATCCAGATGTATGAGTCGTCGTAGATGAGGGAGAACCAGTTGGGCGAAGTCTACTCGCTTTGCTTGGGTAATAGAATTACAAATTAAACGCGCACAAATTATACCGGGCCACGGATGCCGAAGATACGAAAGACGACAGACCCCCAAGGCAGCCGGGGTTCCTCAGATTGCCTCAGCCTCAAGTCTCTATTCTCTGTACTCCAGTCTCCATACTCCATCTCCGTCTCCGGCATTTATGTAATACAAAATTAGACTACATTTTGAATGATTGAAGGGGTTCTGGGATTTGCAAGCCAAATGCGATTGCGGAGCCAGGAAATAGTCGAACTAATTCCGAGCCAAATTGCGTGCGGGGACTCGTACAAAAATTGTGTAAACTTTTTGGGAAAATGAAAATTAATGAAAACAATTTGCAAATCAAAGTATGGGCGAGGCAACGCACTTTTTGCACATTACACACGGGTTGAATGCCATTTTCGCAAAATGTTAAATGTTTTAATTTCCTGTACCGAATGACATTTTAATGAAGGACTTGCCAAAAAATCCAGCAAAAATAATCGAAGTACCGGGCGGCCAGTGACAGGATTTAATTTTCCATGCGTTTTTAATGCGTTCGTGCAAGGTCCGAGCACTTTACGGGATTGGGCTGAGTGTACGCACAGCGGAAGTTAATTAATAAAATATTAAAAGTTATTTATTATCATTTAAGTTAATTACAGTCATGTGGAAAAGGGGCGGAACGGGACAGGAAATGCGAGGAAAATACAATTTCTTCAGATCATTTATAATCGAAAAGCAGAACTTTTTGGCAAGGGTTGATGTGAAGGGATATGTTTCCTAAAGGGGTGAGGTTTTACTATTTTTAAATAGATTAAAGTATTATAAATAAACAAAGAATTACAAAACTATGTTTTGTCTCCTCGTGGATTTTTCCTCAATATTTTTTAATGATATTACATGATAATGCCAGTCTTAATTCCCTTTTCTGTTACAATTGTTTCCCTCAACTTTATCTGTTTACTTAACTTAAACAATTCTAAAGCATTTTAATTCCCGCTTGGCACAACCATAGCCATAACCATAAACAAAGTTCCCACGGATAAACATCGTGATTATTAGCCACAATTGTGGCAATCTGCGTGCCGAGAGCCTGTTAACACCGGGCCAACTAAGAATGTGCTAATTATGGAAAGAAGTTAAGAGAAAGGAGTAAAGAGTGGCAACTACTTAGCCAGGCCAGTCAGGCACTAGTTGAAAGACCGAAACTAATTGCCGGTAATTGTCTGGCCGTCTTTGAGTCGTTGCCATTAATTAAATCAGTGTCTTAAATATGTAAAAATTATGCAAGTTTCATGTTGCATGCAGCTTGTCTCTCTTGCTAGCCTCCAGCTGCTGACACTTTGCCTTCGTTCCGTTTTCAATTAGTTTTCCCCGGCTGGTGTGTGGGTCTCTGTGTGTGTCATGCGCTAATTTTCCAATAAATTTAATTCACAAGGAAATCTAAACAAAGGAATTTTCGGGGAAGCTGCGCCAAAATGCAAATTTTTGGCCCAAGAACTGACACACAGCCGCCTCTGGAGCCCCGTCGCTCTGTGATATTTCCCCGAGACCAGGCTTTGTGTCTAAATTAATTTGGTTGTTGTTCCTCGTCCTCGTCCTCGTCCTCGTCCTCGACGTCGTCATGGTGGTCCTTTTTGGGCTGCACTGCGTCTCCTTTGCCGCCTGCGAGGGGGGAGAGGGCGAGGCTCGCCGAGGATGCTGGCACATAATTGCATTTATTATTGAGCAAAATGAGTAAGTTATTGTGGCCGTGACAAAAGGCAACCGCATATATGACGACATCGCAGCCCAGGACGCACCAGGACCTAAAGCATGGTTCTGTGGAGCGGCTCTAAGGATGCCTATCTGCCTCTGCCCCGGTGCTTCAGCTTTTCATAGTTATAATCAATATATTATGGCTGCTCCTTTGACATTTGACTTTGTGCCGTCAATGTCACTGAAAGATTTCACGGAGCTCACACTCAATAGGTGACTGTTGAACTTTAACCTCTGAAGGGTTATGGGGAGTACACGGGGAAATTCTAACGAATAACAGATCGCAATTATCTATATAATGTAATTTATTATAATTGAAAAAGCATTTTATGCTAATTAAAAGTGATTATAAAATAAATAAATATTTATAGGTGGCTGCTTCTAACAGAAAAAAAAAATTGTATTTAATTGAATAATAAATTGTGTATCACTTACCCTTATATAAAGTCTTTAAGCAGTCTCTGAAATAATCTTTGCTTAATTTATTTTAACTCTTTAATAGTTTACCAGCTCGCTGAACTTTTAAAATTATGAAAATATTTAGTTAGCTTTCAAATCAAAATGAAAATAATTAATTATGGGATTCTTAACATTTTTACTTTGCAAAAATATCCCCTTACCAAAAAATAAAACTTTCTCTATTCACTTTTCATTATACCCTCAACCCCTCCGCTCATAACCACTCGGGTAGCTCCATTGTTCCAAGTAGAAAGTGTTCCTATGATGGTATTCTAATTGAAATACGTAAAATAAAATTATGAATATGCAAAATAAGCAAATGGATGACAATGCTAAGCAGCTCGGTCTCGGTTTGGGTTGTGGGGAGAGTTGAGAGTTAAGAGTTGGGAGGACATAGTGGTAAATGTTATGCTGAGTAGTCGACGACGTCCAGAGCCTGGGCATAATGAAAACTAAAATCAAAACTCCTGATTATTATGGCAGCAGAGAAGGGGGGATGGACTGGAGCTGAAGCTGGGAAAAAACATCAAAAGTTTTGCATAATTCGCTTATGCTTAAAAATGTTCAAGTTGTTGTCGGAACTGAGAGGGGGTTTGACGAAAATTTTTAATTAAAATGTGTATAATCAGAAATGTAGAGCTTCTTCGGCCAAAGGCGTTGCTTATGTAACAATTATCTTTTGTTGATGCGCTGTGGCTGTACTACATTCCTATGTACAGACTCGGTCTGCTATATATTGCTATATATTAAGCAATAAACGAATTTACAACAGCTGCAGTGGAGCCAGGATACATAGACCTGCGCGCGCGTGTGTGTGTGTGGGGATAAATTGCATTGCATACTTCCAGACGCCTTGGAGAATGTCTGCAAAATTACCAATTTGTGCTTCGAGCGTTGGTGTGTGCGTGTGTATTGCTCGGCCTGGCCATCTCAGGGTGTTTATATGTGGACATTGAGTATCACTTATAATTAGAAACTCAAAAATGCACAAACACATGGGCAGGGCCGAAAGTTGCTAAGGATATGCAGCAGACAACAACAGCCCTGAGCAGGACAACGACACCGAGAAGGTGGATGAGTCCCCCCTCCCCATTCCATATCGCCTATTTAATGCATATTTCGTATAACTTTGATGTGCTGCAAATATCCTTGATACGTGTGTGTGTCCCTGTTCCTGTGTTTGTGCTTGTGCTAGCGCTCGTGTGTGAGCTGCTGGCTTTTATGTATTTACGTTGCATATGAAATGATATTTATAGTAAACAGATTATTTTATATGCAGGTATATGCAGGCCGAGAACCGAAGCGCACTGCAATCGCCTCCTTGCTCGTCCTTATAGAGTCCATGTGTGTGTGTGTCGAGATGACAAAGACAGAAATGTCTGCTTTGTCTGTTGTTGTTTGCCAGGACTCGCTGCGCTCGGTTGCTGTTGTTGTCTCTTTAGGCATATAAAATGATTAGAACTAATGGTCAATATGCAGATGAGTGTTGAGTGTAGTTTGGTGTTTATTTGCACAGTGGGGCGAGAATGGCTTAGAATGCCATGAAAAATGAAGCTGAATTTCTTAAGCAAGCTGAATTCTTAATAAATAATAAGTTACTGATTTTTATTTAATTCTTAGTTACCTATAAAGGTAAGATTGAAAGCTCTTGATGGTCAGAAATAAATCAAAGTGGATAAGTATGAGGATAAAAATAGTAAAACATTTTTTAGTATTATATAAAAAATAGCTATATATTAATAAATGACTATTTAACTCTAAAGATGGCGAGATTTAGTCACAAAATTAAAAGCTAAGAGCACTGGTGCATTGTTTTAAATTTTGTAAATACTGTGCGTGTGCCGGCAGAGGCTGAACCAAGTAATTTTCAGATTTTTATAATCACCACCGATCCAAATTAAATATAATATTTCCTACCATCTATATATTTATAAATAATACCTTCCAACAAAAATTCCTCCCATCTACACCAATTAAACTTTTATACTTCAAAGCTCCTTCCAATTAAATAGACTTCACACCACGGTGCAGCATCTTCCCTCAAGCCAACGTCCAGTCCACAGGCCCTATTCTCGCTGCAGGCCGGAGGAGTCGACCACAACTGCATCCGAGGCATTGGCATCGGCATCGGCATCGGCAACTCCATCTGCATACTCATTATATGCATTATGTATCGGCCCGGGAGTGGGCGGAGTGCTCTGTGTGCGCATGTATCCCATGGATACTCGGATGCTCGGCCGTCGGATAGATGTGTATGCATTGAGAGCACTAAACAAATCAAGTTTTACTTAACATTATTATCAACATTTATGCATTCAGAAGTCACCAGAAGACCCGCAACCCCACAGACACCCAACTAAGCCGAATTGGGAAGACATTGCAGCGCAGCTCCGGCTCCGGCTATCCCCAAAATGCAAACTGCCCCCCACCGCCTAAGAAAATTTATCGAAATGTTGAAACAGATTTTGTGCGGTGCGGCGCCGAGGAAGGGAAGGGAAGGGAACGGCACCGAAACTGGGGAGGTGGAACAACCACCTCCAACTGAGGTGGACTCATGGACACAGCTCTTCCTGCCCGATACCCAAACCCTATCCCGGCGCACCATCAACTTTGGCTTCGGCTTCTGCTTCTTCGAGGTTCCTAATTTAAATGCAAATGAGATTCATTTGACGACGACACCAACATACTTTGTCCATGTCCATGTCTTGCGCCTGCACACCACCATGGTCCGACTACGAGTACGAGTGTGTGTGTGGAATTTGATTGTTTGTGTGTATGTACAATTAGACATCGGTCTGTGCATGTATTTAGTTGCATGTTGTCCTTTTGCACATACATACATATCTAAAGCTCGCATATAATACATAAGTTGGCTCCGAGTTTGTCTCTCCTTCACGAGTTCGTGTGCGAGTGTTTGGCTTTCATATATAAATGAACTATTGCAGTGTAAATGAATTAGTCCAGCAGACAGTGGCGGAGGTGGTTGGAGTCCTAGAAGGGGTTTGAGACTTTGGGGGGTAAGTTATGGCTTTAAAAGGGGTAATAAATTAAAGGTAAGTGGAAAATATTGGATATTAATGATCAGGGAAGAAATATGCCATTTTTCATTAGTTTAGTTCTTAGTTTCCGCTCGGTTTGTTGTTAGAATTCCCAACCAGTTCGGGCATTCTTGAAATGTAAGCAAAAATTATAGTATAATCTTAATTTTAAGCAGGTTCCAGAACAAATATATTGAGATTTTCGACTGATTGAATTATAAATACATTCCCTTTAATTACTAAATATAATAATTAGTAAAATAATAATATAAGAAGTCTTTTTCTTACTGCTTAACTGTTATTATAAATTTATAAATATTATTCTTAAAGCTCTAATCACATTATTTCCTTCCCAAACCCATTTTCTCAAGTTCTCTTTCCCACCCCTTAAGTTAATGAATTAATTCCCTTTGATTACCAAATATAATAATTAGTAAAATAATAAGAAGTCTATTTATTATAGCATAACGCTCATTAAAAATTTATAAATATTATTCTTAAAGCTCCAATCACATTATTTTCTTCTCAAACCCTCTTCTCAAATCCCCTTTCCCACCCCCTTTCTTTCCAAAAAAACTTTGACCACGACTCTGGCTTAATTAAGCACTTGTCTGCATACATTAAAAGCTGCCACTGTCGCTGTCCCTTGCCGTCCTGATGCTCTGCTCTCTTCTCGCTGCAGCTTCTTCGTTCCTTCCTTATTTTGCCCAAATACAAAAGCCTATTCCGCACCGATAACTGCAAACACAACAACAAACACTGGGCCAGCAGCAGCGGGCAACTTGGCCAGTTGGCTGTGTCGGACAGGAAGCGTTAGGAAGCGTCAGGACATGCAGCCAGCTACTTGCACTCATGTAGATGACTTGCTGCTCCCCGGCGCTTCCGCTCACGTCCCCTCTATATATGTATGTATTCGAGAAACAGGAGCAGCAACAACGGCGCACAATTATAAATCTGTCCACACACAAACACATAGACGGTGCGTCCCCCTTTTCGGACATGGACGTCGACGATAATGATGATGATGATGATGATCATGATCATGACGATGACGACGCTACGGCTGCTTAAGTTTTTGGCATTAACAAAGCTACACCAGCCACACCAGCCCGCCCCCGAAACTGTCCCCCCTCGGGCGCCATGAAGCCAGAACGGAAACCGAAACACACTCACACACTCGCACACTGATACCAACACGTAGCCCCGGAGTGGCTGACAACACCATACCAACACCAGTGCAGTGTCCTTGCCAACGCTGCCAAAACCGCCTTGGAAAATTAGCATCAAACGCATAAAATGACCAAGTCTAAGTCTGCCGCAGTGCGGGGGGGAGGAAGAGGGGTTTAGAAAACGGGGTTTTCAGTCCGGGGCTTTCAGGGGGGGGCCTTGCATTCTCATTTGGAATTACGAAAATTCAAAATTTACAAACGAAAATGTTATGAGAACGTAGCTTGGGCTAGGATTTTCCCTCGCCGTCGTCGTCTTCGCCTGCTCCCTGCTCCTGCTCCTGCTCCTCCCTCTCTTAGCCATGTCTCCGTCGCCTCCGTCTCCTTGGTGGAGTGACGCACAATAGTTGGTTAGTGTAGCCGGCATGGGGTATGGGGCATGGGGCCAGGGGCTTGGCTTGTCCCAGGCTCAGTGCTCGGCTGTGGGTATCCTGGGGTGGCCATGCCGTACAAGTTAATTCAGTTAAAGGACCCAAAAAGTCTGGTGTGCATTTTCGGCTATACAAATGAAGGAGGAACTGGCACAGGAGTAGGAGCACGGGGTGGCTTTGCCTAGGCTAGGCGTGTATTAGTATGCGTAGTTAAGTTCTGACGCCCAGGACTTGGCTCGCTCTCTCAGCCCTTTCGTTTTGGGGCGGCGAAATGCGAATGTGGTGGTGCGGGTCCGAAGGAACTTTAAGTAAATGAACAGAAATGACAGGCAGACATTTGCATTATTATTAGTACAAGTTGCAGTCGTGTTTCGGGGTGGTGGCCGGGCTGGGCTGGAGGGGGCTTTCTGGTCGGGTGGCTTCGCCTGCAAATGCATTTCATTGCATACATTTAGGAGGTTTTCATTACGTCGCAAAAGTTCCCGATTCTCTCCTTCTCCCTCTCTCGATGTTTCTGTCTCTTTCGTTTTAGGATTTTGTGCATGTAAGTTTTCGGTTACGTGTTTTGCCCGCTTGGCTGTGTGTGTGTGTGTGCGAGAGCGAGTATTCAAAAGTCATTCCAAGTTATTGAATGGAATAAAATGTAATTTAAGTAAATTAGAATTTCAGCCGCATAGCAGAATTGTTGATCCAGGTATGCAGCCGAGTATATACGGGCATTTAGCTTTTAGCCAGCAAAAGGCTTTTCGCTTCGGCATTCCACTCTTTTGGCCAAAATAGCTTGCACATATCGATTATTGATTCTGGCCCTCAGAGGTTTTTGAAGGTTGTAGGTGGGTCGAAGACTTCGGAATCCGGAAAATAGTTAAGCAAACATTTATTTATATTTTTTAAATATTTAGATTTCATATATAAATACCCTGAATAATAATTTAGGGGTAAGACATAACCTAGCCTCACCTATTTCCCTAGGAATCTCTTTTTATTACAAGTTAAGTTAAATAAAATTATAATAAAACATTCCCCAACATCCAGTAAAAGCTAACAATATTTGTATAACGTTTCGATCTCCAAAACCTTAGATCAAAAATCCCTAACCCCAACTAGATAAGACCCCCACCTAATCCATACTCCTCCACACCTCCGGAAAGTCAAAACTTGGCTTGCAATTGACCATCGCTCCAGGTGCTCCCATTGTGCACAGTGGCATCTCCCACAAAACCCATTCGGTTGTCGTCTGGCCAGGCTCTACCTTCCCACCCACACTGGTGCTGCCACAATTGAAGCTGCTTACCCACCGGCCACCGTCCATTGGCAATGATTTTTTGCACTGCCATTTTTAGCGCTTCACCCAACAACCCCCGCGAAATTCCTTTATTTTCGCGTAAATTCAGCAAGCAACTTTCTCATACATTTTTTTCTCTAGGTTTTGGGCGGGGGGGAAACTGTCGCTTGACCAAATGGTCGCCACCCAACTGCCCCCGAGACGACTTACAGGGTGGACTATGCCACCACCTACCCTTTGGAGTGATTATGGCTACGTGCACGTTGGAAAAATGTGCAGCGACAGTCCCCTTGGCTTCCCCTTATCCCCCATATATACTCGTATATCCATGGGGTCCTTCTCATCCTTCCCCGCAGCTGCCTTCACATGCGCCCAAAAGTTTGTTTTGTGTTTTGTTAATTTTTTCTTGGCCGCGAATTTGTTTTCATTTACGTTTTTGCATTGCACACGGGAAACGGAGGCCCCTTCTTCCTTCCATTTTTACCATTTTAAATACTCTTTCAGGGGTTTTAACTATATAGTTGAAAAGTTTGTCAGGATGGAGATAATATTGGTAGGGGTTTTCTATGCATACCTTTTGTGTAAATAACTAAGAAAAGAATGTGTCCTTAGATCATAGAAATATTGTAGAAATAAATAACATTATATCATGAAAAAATTTCAGAGAAAAAGGGGAAAGAAATAATAAAAAACAAACTATTTGCACTTTTATATATTTTCAAAGATTAGATATTTTGTTTTTTAGTTCAACCCGTTTTGGCTGCCTTCTTATGGCCATACATAGAATTAAAAATATATATAAATACCTTAAAATATGGATAATATTCATCTAAAGGTCGATAAGGGAATCAAACTAAGTGTTACATTTTTAGAAAAGCTTTAAGTTAAATAATAAAGTTGAATGTCAATAATATAGTTAATATTCCTATCAATTTAGTTAATCTAGAAATTAGACTCAAAATTAAATTAAAAATTCTGACAGAAAGGACTCGAATAAAAAGGTAAAAACTATATTTATTATTATTATTAGTTTAAATATTATCCTTAAACAAAATGAACTAGGCTACAAGGGTATTCCAAGCCTCGTTTCCTAAAGCCAGCCTTGTCTTCTTGTCCCCCTCGAAGGATATGCCGTGAGTGGGTTGTGTGCATGTGCTGAGCGGGTTGAGGGTTTCGAAAACAACGCGCGGGTTTCGGTTCACTGGAAATTGGTAAAAAACGATGCCCACGAAGAAGTTGGGCTGCAGGAGGACGTCGCAGTCGCAGTCGCCGAGGCCAGCGCCACCTTAAGCCGCACACCCGAGCGTTAAAAACCAAACCCCAGCGACTGCCCGACTGCCCATCCCTGTTCCATTCGCATTTTTATTCGTGGGTCTGGATGATGCTCAGCTGTTCATTTTTATTATTTTGACCATTATCGCGTGTGGTTCGTTGCTTTGGTCAGCAGCAGCCACGGACGCTGGCCGTTTGTTCGAGTCCTGCTGATTAAACATTAATTAAGGAAAACAATGCTCCTGCTGCTCTCGTCCTTCATCTCCCTCTCTCTCTCTCCCCCTTTCCCTCCTGTTTTCTCTGTCACTTTTTGCCACTCCTCTCCACTTCAGCCGAAAATAAAAATAAGAACAAGCTCGCGGAATTTGTATAAAAATGCAAAATTACGAATTTCGCGAGTTTCGTATTCGCCTCGCACAAATGTACATATGTATGTGTGTGTAATGTGTGTGTCAGTGGGGAGGGGGAGGTACATCGAAAGGGGATGACTGGGCCAAAAAAAATGTTGCTTAAATCGCCATAAAAAGTAGTAGAAAAATCATCGACAGACGTAATAAATTAAAAATATTCTGTGGTACGAGGCGACAGGCTCGGATTGTTAAGCAGCAGCAAAGGAAGACACGGACGAGAGAGGGTGTTGGGGCTGGAAAACCTAAGGGATGATGCCTAAAACGTGATCTAAAAATGCAGGTAAAAATGAAATATATTCCCCAATAAAGGGTTAATTTTTAAAAATTTACTATGCATTTTAAAAGAGTCTCCTTATCTTAAAGATACTTATTACAAAGTTTAGCTAATATCCCGCCTATTTAAAGGTGTTTAAACCAACTATTTGACAAATTCACATATTTAACTTCAATGCCATTATCTTAACTGGTTGATGGCTAATCAACTTGCCAATTAAGTTTCCATTCCATGGCATAAGCTGCCCTGACATAGTTTCCACTGCCACACAGCCAGATTTGCCACTTTCAATAAGCAAATATTAAAATTCAAATCACGTATTTGCCTTACTTGGCTCATAAACCCAGGCACACACACCACTAGAGCACACACACAGTGACCCTTTTATCCTGGCAAACGCGCATGATAATGCATTTTGTGTGAGCAAATTAAAATCTGTCATTGCATACAATTATGCTGGCAGGGACTAGAATTAGAACCTTGAATATTGTCATAATTACTCGGAAAATTATGTCAATTACTCGCCTGAGGAGCGGCTTGGAATGATGTCAAGTCGAAGCGCGCCTTGCTTTGTCATGTTTTTTAAGATGTATAAATTCACTTTCCCTAAATCCAAACATATATTTATTTAAGGAATATTTCCTGTGATAAGTATACCTTAAAAATATATTATTTTTTAAACGAAAAACATTTGTTTATATATGTTGGATACCTCTGAAGCTACTTGACCTCAAATGCCTAGCTATCTCTTTTACTTAAATTGCAACAACATCCCCAACCAATAAGCCTTGAGCCAATTAAATTTTAAAATATAATTTTGATTTGATTAACACATTAATACATTAATTATTTATAAAAATATAAGACCGGGGCAAGTTTACGAAAGTATTGCCACAAACCGGTCACAGTAGTCTTTATCGTCGTCATCATGGTCGGCTCCGGGAATGGCTCAGGATTGGCATACTTCAAATATAACCCGGTAGCACTCATTCCACAAAGTAGAAGAATTAATATAAAGAGAACGACTTGAATAAATATAGACCAAGCAGACTTTTGGCTAGGACGAATGGCATAAAAATCTATTGGCCTTCGGTGTTTTTGATATTCACGGAACGCTGCGTTGGAATTTTCGATGAATCTCTTTAAAGTCTCTAGACATTCTTTAAATTCTCTATCTCTTAATTGATCTTCCGGTCCATATTGATCTTCAGGATCTTCCGGTCCATATTGATCTTCAGGATCTTCCGGTCCATATTGATCTTCAGGATCTTCCGGTCCATATTGATCTTCAGAATCTTCGGCAATGCGGGGACTGACTCTAGCCGTACGATAGCTGTCTCGTACAACGGGGTTTGAGGCATTCGGAGGTACTAATGCCCGAACTTTTTTAGGAACCGCAGTCACTTTTCGTATTATGTAAAGATCGTCCGTTGAAGTCTCCTGAGATTTAAAACCTGGAGTTTCCTCATGATAGTCTGACGATTGTGGACGGTTCGATGGAGAGTCGCCTTTCTTTGCGAACTGCGTAGCGTTGTACTCTAGCCAGGTAAAGGATTCATCTAGCAGGGTACGTGCTTCCAAGATAAGGAACTCTTTGATATCTCCCATACCTGACGATTCTGTGCCTGTTGCTTCAGAATGGATTCTTACTGTTAGAAGTTTATCGCTATCCTCAGAAGTTGTTACGCTAGCGTCGTCCTCGCTCCATAATATTGGAATGCCTTCGACATCAATTTCAGACCGTGGGGTCAGGCTCTCTTCATAGCATCGCACCTCAGGATTTTGTAGATCAAAGAGCTCTTTTTTTCCATTCTCGGCAGTCGGAAAATCCTCGTCAGACATAGCCTCCGGTTGCTTCCTTTTCAGGGTCTTCGTGGGAGAGATTCGAATCTCTCCACCTCTAGGAGACCAAGATTTCTTTTTGCTACTGCTGAGCTTCTCGACTCGATTCTTTTTAGATAAATATACGTTTCCGCTAGAGTTAGTTATCTTGGTAATCAAATTATGTTTGTTCATAGTCCGAACGAGCTTTGGATTCCAAAGAGACTCCCTTTTGATTGCGCGACTGCCTGGCTTCGAGCGAGCAGCTACTTTGATGGGTGCGTTCTTCTCGACACTCAGGTCTGAACCCTCGCTGGTTGAGTCATTATCAGAGTTTTGAGTTAACAAAGCTGCCATTATGGCTGTTATTCAATGGGGCTTAAGCAAGAGTTGCCCTTGTAGCTTCAAATAAAAAAAATATCTGCCGAAAAAGTTACATAAAAAATATATTTTCAGACTTACCAATTGAAATAAATTTCAAAATGATTTGGAATAAAACTCGTAATTATTTTGCCAAAACCGATAAAGTGAAAAATAAGATCACACAATTTCTAGAGCTCTAAACGAGACGAAACCCGATTAGGAACTGAGTTGGAAGCCAGTCTGGCTCGGTTAGGTAAAGGATTTTAAAAGCAAGGCCTACCCAGTAGTGGCTTTTTGTGATTTCGAATAAAGCCAAGTCCTACTTAGTTAGGTAGTAAATTTTAAGGCTTTTAGTGACTTCAAAGATATATGAAAATCCCAAAAACTAAAATATATTGAACCAAGCTAAGTCTCCTTCATCATTTTATTAAACTTGTGTTCTCCTCCTCAGCTTGTTAGCTGTATGCACACACGATCTCAGCTGCCTGCCAAGTTCAGCCACCTGGCCACACCTGCACTTTCTTCGGCGGTGACCTCCAATCCAAATTGCTGTTCATTTAGACAAAATGAAATTCGTGCAATTAAGAACGAGGAGCTGATGCTGCTGCTGCTCCTGATGGCGGCGATGATGATGATGATGATGATGGTGGTGTGTTGCAGGACTCACTTACCTGCCTCCGACCCGCAGCAACCACGTCCGCGGAAGGTAGCCGGGTTTCACGCGCTTTGGCGGTCGCGTCCTTTTGCCTGCCAGGTTCTCGCTCCTCCTCTGCTCAGCAGCAGGGTCCTTTGGCATCTTTTCGTGCAGCTCTTCATTTGCATCCGCAGCGAGGACGAGGACGAGGCGAGGCTGCCCTTCATTATATGGGCCGCTGGCAGGAAGCAGCGTAAAATAGGTTAGAGGTTAATTTTAGTGCAAAGTTATGCGCCCGAAAGTATGCAATTAGATTGTGCCCCAGCCAGGAGCAGGCTTCCTGTGATCCTTGCTCATAAACAGAGGTGGGCAATTGGGTTATTTCTAGCTGTGATGGGTATTCTAAAAGGTTGAATATAGGAAGTACCTTAGTTTACTCTCTTTTTATAATATTTATTCTCTAATTAAAAACAAATAATATATTTTTCTAGTACAAATGTAAGTAATAGCATAAGTTTACAATTTTTTAATATAAATATAAATAATATCGTCGGCATTTGGATGATGAGATTGATTGCAAAGATAAGTTACACCTTATTTTTGGCATTTTTCTATATTTTAGATTTAATTGGAAATATAATTTCTTAATACCTTTCAAGCTTAAATATTTCAGCTTTTATTTATAATATAAACTTGGCAACATAGCTACTACAACTACTACTTTCCCTCCCCGTTAGAAGCTGTGTGTCAATTTTGTTTGCCTGCAATTAGTTAGTGGGCGAAGGGCAGGACTTCGTGGGGAAATAAATTCTGGAAGCCAGAGTGAGAGCATGCAAAATGTAATTTTCTCATTAGGACAACCATTTTTTTTTGTTTCATAATTGACTGCGCGTTCTAAGTGAATAAATTTCACTGCAATTTGTTTTTAGAACAAACGGATATTCCCATTAAAGCCATTTCACGCATAGGAATTAGTTATTTCTCTTATCTCCGCTTCATTTTAGTATTTGCAATTTTTCTAAATCCATTTCCATTTGATTTTTCAATTAAAAAAGTCCATAAAAATCGATGCGATCTAACAATAATTAGAATGGCCATTGGGGGGCAGGAAAAATTAATAAAAATAGGGCAGAAAAAATGGCAGCGGGGGGGTTAAATATGCAAAACTGCGGGCAAAGAGCGTTCATTATGTTATATGGCCCGATATGTCAACATGGAAACCCCCGAAAAACCGTCTGATTCCCGTCCCGTCACCGCATATTAGCAATTCAAATTTGCCCATTAAAAAAGAGGAGAGCCGAGGCGGCAGGACAGTGACTACAAAAGTCAAATATTGCCCAATTTCAAGATTAATTGTCTACGCACCTTACGGCCGCCCAAGCCCGGATCCCATTCCATTCCAGATCTTAAAGGGTTATACGTCCGACCGACAAACGGGCCGCACAATTAATGCAGAACTCAATAAACTTTTGTCGAATGAAATTTTATGCTAATTAGAAGTTGATTTTTTGGTACCATCGCCACACACAAAAGCGTATCCAAATGATAATGCCTGGCCCCGGCCTCGGACTCCTGGGCCTGCCTACTTGAGACAGAGCTCCCCCATTACCATAGGACACGGTCCAGCTTTCGGTCTGAACTCTCCTTCCCTGATTGATTTGCATTTCTAAATGCGTTGTCGGCATTTGTCGTAATTTGCTGCTGCTGCCAGCAAAATGTTGTCGCATTTTCGTTATAATTATGCATTTTAATTATCTCGATGAAGACGCCCGTCTTTGGTCGAGCCAACAAAGGGTTAAACTTGGCTTGTTTGCATTTAGCCATCGCTTGGGTGGGGTTGGGCTTGGGCCAAGGACTTCGTCCTCTAAACGTATGCTAATTTATCATTCCGGTCCTGCTTAAAATTGGTAAATTTGTCTGCTGCTAGACGAGTTGACAAAGGACCTTAGATGAAGGCGATTCGGTTGGTAGTTTCCAAGAAATTAAGTGGAGTAGATGAGTAGCCTGGGCCTGGGTTCTGGAAGGGAATTACCTGTATCTTTCTTTGATCTTATTATTTGGAAGTATTAATATAAATGATGGAAAAATAATGTTGAAGCCAATAACTCTGATTTTTACAAAACTAAAACGAATAGTTTTTCTATAGTATATGTGTTTTGTTAGTTTATTTTTTAGAATTAGATTATTTATTCCACAAAATATATGATTTTTCTGACCTGGGAATTTATATACAGATTTCTTATGCCTATAAACTTATTGAAAAATTCGTTGGCAATATATTCTCGGTAAATATATTTTCCTTGCTTAATTAGAATATATTGTAAAGATTTAATGACCAATTATCTTATCTCAAACAGCAATTCCTAACGCAGAACCTCTGAAAAGGTCCTTAAAAATCAATAAAGAAATATCTAGGAGAAACTTAGCTAAGATGTATTCTTCTAACCATATTGAGGCACAAGGATTAAATTGATTTTTAATTATTTACCAAGAGTCTGGTCCTGGGGCAACCTCTTCCCTAAGCACCAGCCCTCCTCCCCTTATCGAAGCTGGTGGTCTTCAGCCTCGTTCCACTGGAGCATGACAAAAGCAAACAATTTATGTCATAGCAACGCCGCTTTACATAACTCACAAGCCGCTCTGCCCGAATCGCCTCGACTTGACTTGATTTTCTTAACGTGGCTCGAACGATGGGCTGCCGGATTGCCGGACTGCTGGTGTGGCTCTCGAAGCTGGGCTAAGCAGCCCGTGGGCTAAGCGTGCTGATGCGATGACGATGATGATGCTGCCGGCCATTGCGCATGCCAGACTCACCAGTTGCGGCAACCCAATGCCGGACCCAAGTACTGGCCGGGAGACTCCACTCATATATGTATATGATTTCGACGAATGCTCGTTATCGATTTGAAACTTATATGGAAAAAACTAATGAAAATCAGGCAACATCATCATGCCGCAACCGAGGACAGCGTCCGAAAGGGTAATGAAGGAAAACCAACCGAAAGCCAAGAGAAGCTGAAGCTGTAGCTGAAGCTTCGCTCGCAAAAGCGAATTAAATTAAATTAAATGAAAACTAAATTCAAATGAGTTTTCGGTGGCATTAAGAGGACGGACAGACGGACAGACAGCGAAAGCAGGGACAAAAGCGAAAAAATGAGGATGGATTCGGAATCGAAATCGGAATCGCTTAGGGCCTGGCCTGTCCCTCGGTATCCATCCGCTGCTGCTGCCTGATTGTTGTTATTATTTCTTGTGCTGAACGGGTTTTTGTAATGAATTAATCCTCACAGCGCTTGGCAATTTGACTGTTGGTGGCTTTTCGCTTCGTTTCGATGCAAATCAGCTGATGGCCTGACAGTTGACCAAGCTGGGCACAGTGTCCTTAGGCATTTGGAGTCCCCAAAATAATTCCTAATGAGGTGAAGTAGATGGAAAAAGCTTAAGGTTAAAAATTTGGAGACTGGAAACAAGGGGAATTGAAGAGAGAAATGAAAACTAAGAGTGAGTTAATAGCTTCATTTTTATTATAATTAATTAATTATAAGTTATACGGAAGAATATTATTCAGACAAAACTAGAGACTTAAAAAAAATAAGTTAATAGATTACATTTTATTAACATGAATTAAATATTAGTTGTACGGAAGAATATTATTCAGAAAAAACTAGAGTTCTTGAAAAAGTGCAAAGTTCTCTGAGAGTGCAGCTAACAAGAAGCTCTCCTATTTGCTATTGCTAGTACATTGCAGATAAAGCCTGGAAGAGAGAGCGAGTTTATTATTAGTTGCAATCCGAGAGAGCTCCGCATTTTTATACCCTTGCAGAGGGTATTATAATTTTGACCAGATGTTTGCAACGCAGTGAAGGAGGCATCTCCGACCCCATAAAGTATATATATTCTTGATCAGCATCACCAGCCGAGTCGATCTAGCCATGTCCGTCTGTCTGTCCGTCTGTCTGTCCGTCTGTCTGTCCGTCTGTCCGTCTGTCGGTTTCTACGCGAACTAGTCTCTCAGTTTTTGAGCTATCGAGCTGAAATTTTCAGCATAGTCTTATTTCTTTAGCACGCAGTATATATGTCGGAACGATCGAAATCGGACTACTATATCCTATAGCTGCCATAGGAATGATGGTGAAATTAATGTAAAAAAAATTTTAACTTCTCTGTTTTTCAACGTATTTCTATGAATT